>ML288681.1:0-28952 GCA_005239495.1 Nicotiana undulata
ATGCGATTCGCATGTTGCATATGCGATCGCATTCGGCCATTGTCCTCCTCTTTTCTATTCTTTTCTCTTTTTTGCTCAATTTCACTCCAAATTGACCTTAACCACTTCATGGCATCATTTTCCTGCAAATAGAGCAATTATACACTGATAGTAACCTCAAATATCCATTGAGTAACACTAAATCTACTGAAAAGAGGCCAAAATGAGTGGTAAAATCGCCACTCATCACACGCGCCTTCTAATCCGCGTAACTCTTCTGTCTGGATTGTGCTGTGCGAAGCCTCTCCTTAATCAACTTTACTTTCTCCAAAGCATCCTTCACTAGGTTAGTGCCATATAACCTAGCCTCGCCAGGCTCAAACCACCCGATAAGAGAACGACATCGCCGACCATACAAGGCCTAAAATGGATCAATCTCAATGATGTACTGATAACTATTATTATAAGCAAACTCGCCCAAAGGCAAGAACTGGTCCCACTGCCCTCCAAAGTCAATGACACATGCCCTGAGCATGTCCTCCAATATCTGAACTGTTCGCTCCGACTGCCCGTCAGCTGAGGGTGAAATGTTGTGCTGAGCTCTACCCGGGTGCGCAACCCACTATGTAATGCTCTCCAGAAGTGCGAAGTGAATTGAGGACCTCAATCTGATATAATGGACACAGGCACACCGTGCAACCGAACTATCTCCCGAATCTAGATCTGGGACAACCTCTCCGAAGTATAAGTAGTAGCTACTGGAATGAAGTACGCCGACTTGGTCAATCTGTCAACAATGACCCAAACCGCATCAACCTTCCACAACGTCCGAGGCAACCCAACTACGAAGTCCATAGTGATGTGCTCCCATTTCCACTCAGGTATAGGCATCTGCTGAAGTAGGCCTCCTAGCCTCTGGTGCTCATATTTAATCAGCTGGCAATTTAAACACCTAGCCACATATTCCACTATGTCTTTCTTCATCCGCCTCCACCAGAAATGCTGTTTCAAGTCACAATACATCTTCGTAGCACCAGGATGAATAGAATACCGTGAACTGTGAGCCTCCTCTAGAATCTTCTCCCTCAGGCCATCAACATTAGGGACACATAAGCGATCCTGAAGTCTCTGAATGCCATCCTCGCCAATAGAAACCTCCTTGGCACCACCATGCACCACTGTCTCCCGAAGAGCCACCAAGTGCAGATCATCAAACTGCCTAGCCCTGATCTCCCCCAATAATGATGACTGAGCAACCACACGTGCAAGAACTCGGTTGGGCTCTGAAAGGTCCAACCTCACCAAGCGATTAGCCAAGGACTGAATGTCCAAAGCTAGAGGTCTCTCCTCTGCTCAAATGTAAGCCAAGCTACCCATACTCTATGCCTTTCTGCTTAAGGCATCCACAACAATATTCGCCTTGCCCTGATGATAAAGAGTGGTGATGTCATAATCCTTCAGCAACTCAAGCAACTGCGCTGCCTCAAATTGGGATCCCTCTGCTTGAACAAGTTCTACAAGCTCCGGTGGTGCGTATAAACCTCACAAGGCACCCCATACAAATAGTGACTCAAAATATTAAGAGCATGAATAATCGCCGCCAACTCCAAATCGTGCACAGGGTAATTCTTATCACGAACCTTCAGCTGACGTGAAGCATATGCAATGACTTTCCCCTCCTTCATCAACACACATCCCAAACCAACGCATGAAGCATCGCAATAAACTGTATACATCCCAGAACCGGAAGGCAATACTAGAACTGGTGTTGAGGTCAATATTGTCTTGAGCTTCTGAAAGCTCGCCTCACACTCATCGGACCACTGGAATGGGGCATTCTTATGAGTAAATCTAGTCAGAGGAGCTGCAATGGATGAAAAACCCTCCACAAATCGGCGATAATAACCTGCTAGACCCAAGAAGCTCCTGATCTCTGTAGCTGAAGTAGGGCGTGGCCAACTCTGAATTGCCTCAATCTTCTTAGGATCAACCTTTATACCCTCTCCGGATACCATGTGTCCCAAGAATGCGACAGAATACAACCAAAACTCACACTTGGAGAACTTAGCATACAACTTATGTTCTCTTAAGGTCTTGAGCACAACTCTCAAATGTTGCTCGTGCTCCCCCAGACTACGTGAGTAAATCAGAATGTCATCAATAAAGACAATGACAAAAGAATCAATATAAGGCATGAACACCCTGTTCATCAAGTCCATAAATGCTGCTGGGGCATTAGTCAAGCCAAATGACATCACCAGGAACTCATAATGACCATATCTCGTACGGAAGGCAGTCTTTGGAACATCCGAGTCCCGAATCTTCAGCTGATGGTACCCCGATCTCAAGTCAATCTTAGAAAACACCTGAGAACCCTACAACTTGTCAAACAAATCATCAATATACGGCAATGGGTACTTGTTCTTGGTGGTGACCTTGTTCAACTGGCGGTAATCAATGCACATCTGCATAGTCCCATCCTTCTTCTTCGCAAATAACACTAGAGCACCCCAAGGTGATGCACTCGGTCAGATAAACCCCTTAGCCAACAACTCCTCAAGTTGTTCTTTCAATTCCTTCAGAGCCATATGGTATGGGGGAATAGATATAGGCTGGGTTCCTGGAGTTAAGTCAATGAAAAAATCAATGTCATGATCCGGTGGAATGCTTGGAAAGTCTGAAGGGAATACATCCACAAACTCTAGAACTACTGGCACTGAATCAATCGTCGGATACTCGGCGGTGGTGTCCCACACGTAAGAAAGATAAGCCAAAACATCCTTCTCGACCATGTGTCGAGCCTTCAGGAAAGAAATAACCCGACTAGCTGCACTAACTGAGGAACCTCTACACTCCAATCTCGGCAAATCGGGCATGGCTAGAGTAACAGTCTTGGAATGTCAATCTAGGACGGCATGAGAAGGAGATAGCCAATCCAAGCCCAAGATGACCTCAAAATCAACCATATCGAGCAAAAGTAGGTCCACTCTGGTCTCGAACCCACAGAATGTAACCACACAAGACCGATAAATCTGGTCTACAACCACAGAATCGCCCACAGGAGTGGACACATAAACAGGAGTACCCAAGGACTCACGAGGAATATCAAGGAAATGAGCAAACAAAGCTGATACATATGAATAAGTGGATACTGGATCAAATAATACCGAAGCATCTCTACTGCATACTGAAATTATACATGTGATCACGGCATCTGAGGCTACTGCATCTGATCTGGCCGGAATAGCATTGAATCTGGCTGGAGCACCGGATGACTGACCTCCACCAGAATAAACAGGAGCTGACTGGGCTCCCCCCTATCTGGCCTCCACCTCTGGGACGACCTCTACCAGCCTGTCCTCTACCTCTGGGTGGCCGAACCACCGGTGCTGAGAATATAGGCTGATAACTCTACTGAACGGCCTTGCCCCGAAGCCTGGGACAAGTCCTCTTCATATGGCCTGAATCCCCGCACTAATAACAACCTCTCGGCACCATAGCATGTTGCCCTGAAGACCCCTGAATAGCCGAAGGATGATATGAACCCTCTGGAATAACACTGAAATAAAGACTGGAAGACCCCTGATGTCCGGAATGCCCGCCGAAGGAACCATGAATGGTTGGTGGGCGATAAGTACTCTCCGGCATAGCGCTGAAATAAGGCCTCGCTATAACACCTCGGGGAGGTAGTGGGGGTGCTGAATATGGAGGCCTACTAGGTTGGCCCCTACTAAACTGACCTCTGCCCCTGGCTGGAACACTTTTGAAATCCCCAGAATATCTAGCTCTCTTATTTTGCTGACCCTACTCTCTGCCCCTCAATCGATAACCCTCAATCCGGCGAGCAATCTCGACCACAAGCTGATAAGGAGTTACCATCTCTACCTCTCGGCCCATGTTGGTCCTAATACCTGAGTGCAACCCAGATACAACTCTATGCACTCTCTCTACATCAGTAGGAAGTATCATGAGTACATGATGAGACATCTCAGAAAACCTAGCCTGGTAGTCAGTCACTGACATCTAACCCTGCTCCAGCTGCTCAAACTGATACCGCAGCTCTTCCCTCTAAGAGCATGGGATATATCTATCCAGGAAAAACTTTGTGAACTGCTCCCAAGTGAGTGGAGGAGAATCTGTCGGTATGCCAAGAATATAGGATGCCACCACCTGCGGGCCCTGCCCTCGAACTGGAAAGTAGTGAAATCAACTCCATGGGACTCCAGTATCCTCATGTTGTGCAGTCTGTACCTGCACCTATCAATAAAGTCATGTGCTTCCTCATGACGCTCACCTCCGAAGACATGAGGGTGCAATACGGTCCATCTATCCAATAACTTCTGCAGATCGACGTCCGAAGCTGGTCTGGGCTCAGGTGCTGCTGCTACTGGCTGGGCCCCGCCCACGGGCAGTGTACCTGGGGTCTGATATACTGCCGTTGCATGACCTGCGGCCTGAGAAGTAGGGGTCTGGGTCCCCCATCCTTCCTGAGATTTGGTAGTATCCGCTTGAAATAAACCATCCTCGGTCATGGTGTCCATGAACCGCATCATACGGCCCATGACCTCCTAGAATCCTAGCGCCGTCATGAAGTCCAACGGGGTAGGATCTGCTGGGGTAACCTCGCCATGCTCCTCAGTAATAGGATCCGTTGTTGGATCCGCTGGTGGTGTAACTGGAACAGCTTTGGGATGCCTTCGTCCCCTACCTCAGGTCGGTGCCCTCCCCCGACCTCTGCCACAGCATCGGATGACAGGGGTAGCGGCCCCTCCCGAGTTCGGAACGTTGGCAGTGCGCGTCCTCACAATCTATGAGAGAATAGAAGAGTGAGATTTAGCATACCATCAACTGCACAATAGAAGATGAATAAAGAGAGATTTCCTAACACCCTGTAGCCTCCCGAATATAAATACAGATGTCTCCATACCGATCCGCAAGACCCTATTGGGTTTGCCCGTAAATTGTGAGACCTACGTGAACCAAGTGCTCTGATACCATGTTGTTACGACCCGAATCCTAATCCAGGTCGTGATGGCGCCCAACACCTTAGCCAGGCAAGCCAACGTCAATTTACTAGTGAGTTCATTTAATTAACCAAATCAATTTCAATCCCTTACTTGATTTAAATTAAGGTCATTAGATAAAGATAATTAACTTAGGAAATTTTATATAGAAATAACCATAAAAGCCATAGCATAGTAATTACCACCCAAAAATAATGTCTACTATAGTGTGTGCCAGGAACTAGAGTCACAAGTCTACAGGCATCTAGTAGAGTGAGAACCCAAAAGAATACAAGTATGTTCTACTGTCTGAGAAAATATAGACAGAAATAACAAAAAAAGAAAGAAATAAAACTCCAAGGTGTTGTTGGAAGTCGTCAGGGAAAGCAGCTCGCCGAGAAGCCTCGACCAGGTATAAATCAGGAACGAGCTCCGAACTGATACCCAGATGCAACGGCTTCAGGAAGTACAGAGTGTAGCATGAGTACATAAATAATATGTACCCAGTAAGTATACAGTCTAATCTTGAAGAAGCAGTGACGAGAGGTCGACGTATCACTTACTAGGGTCAAAATAATATGTTTTAAATGTAAGGCTAAGCAGGGATAGCAGTCATGAATAATAATGAAGACAGGAGCATCAAATAGCATTTACAAATACCTTTACGTGTCAAGTTCTCTAGCATCTAATTTACCTAGTTTTCCTTTTTCATGATATTCAAGAGATACATATTCGTAGAACACCAAAACAACTAACAAACACATAACATGTCGTGGACGTACGGCCGGTATGACGCGAAAATAAATGTGCACTGTCAGAGGGTCGAACGGCTCGAACAGTAGATGCATCTATTACACTGCTCGCGAATCCAACATGCGACGCGGTTGACATAATAGTAGTGATACCCCGCTCGCGAATCACACATACAACGCGGGTACCCGTATACTTACACATAATTAACAAAAATATCAGGAATTCAGTAGAGAATATACTTGCAGAGAAGGATTCAATAATATAAAGTTCAAATTATATCTTCCTAGATGTTCACATAATAAATTCAAGGACATGGGACATTCTAAATTAACATTCAAGATTATAGATGCGTCACATAAGGCATGCTTGTGAATCCTAAACTCCCCGACATAGCATAATAGTAGCTACGCACGGACTCTCGTCACCTCGTGCGTGCGTAGCCCCCACAATTAAGGACATTACAATTATTTATAATTACCTATGGGGACAATTCCCTCTTACAAGGTTGGAAAGGAGACTTACCTCGTGTCAAGTCTACTTTTCGGATCAAGAACGCGCCCGAGACTCCAAATTTGACGCCCAAGGACTCAGAACTAGTCAAATATTACATAAATCAATCAATCTACACTCAAAAGTCTGAAATTCCCCTATCAAGTGATCATTTCATCCTAAATTACAAAATCCCAAAATACATCCCCGGGCCCACCTGCGCGGGTTCCGTAAATTTTTGAAAGAAAAAATCACCCATAGCCTAAGGATCAATATTATATAGTTTTTGTATGATTCTATGCTAAATTTCTTGGTAATTTCCCATTTTCATCACAAACCTAGGTTTTACTCTAATCCCATGATTTCTACTAATTTAGGGTGTTAATGTCACGACCCAGAATCCTAAGCCATGTCGTGATGGCGCCCAACAACGGGGTTAGGCAAGCCAACATAAATTTCACTAAGTGTTACGTTTTACTTGATTCGATTATTCACCCATTTACCGAATTGAACAAGTTAAATCATGATATCGAAAGATAATAACTCAGTGGTAGATAAAATAGCTATAAACAAGTGTGAGCCAATAGACGAGCATATATATATATATATATACAACCCAAAATACCAAAATAACCACTACGTGTGTGCAAGGAACTAGTGTCACGAATGTCACGGACATACTAACAGGATAGCCAAAAGATAGAATGTACAATCCCACTGTCTGAATAAATAGACGGGAAAAAAAAGTAAATGAAACTCCATGGTGCTGCTGGGGAATCGCCAGAAGAAGCAGCTCACCGTGAAGTCAGGTCTGTTACGGTCAATATCTAGCTCCAGTCTGATAACCATATGCACCAGCCTCAGAACCTGTACAGTTAAGTACAGAAGTGCAACATGAGTACATATTAAATAAATATGTACCTAGTGAGTATCCCGTCTAATCTCGAAGAATTAGTGAAGAGAGGTCGACTAGACACTCACTATGGTCCAACAGTATAATATGCGACAGGATATAATGAAAAGCGGTAGGCATGTAAGACAGTAAGCAGTAGTTACGTATAAAGCACAGGAATCCAAGTAAATACTGGAACAAATAACAATGGCCACTTTCTTTCCCCCCAAATATCTAATACAAGTCAATATCCATGAAACAATGCCAAATAGTCATGCGCACACAGGAATAAGACAACCGAACGGAGTCATAAGGAAAACATCTATGCACTGTCGAGGATCGAACGACCCATCCCAAAAGTGCATTCTTACCATAGTCATGTATGCGCACTACCGAGGATCGAACGACCCGAAACATAAGTGCGTCTTTCAAATTAATCATATCTATGCATCTTTCAATCCGACGTGGCGTACGGCCCGCCCCCATGAGAGTGGGGGAAATCACACATCGCTCGCGGAATGTAAATTGTGAAGCGGTCACATGCACACACAATAACTTTTAAAACTCACTTTCCATAACCAATTCCTTCCAAATCAACAATTTCCATAAAATCTCAGAGAAACCATACTATGCATAACATGGTCTCATAGCATATGTCGCATTAAGCGGAAGCATATAAGGCATTACACGGAAGCATATAAAGCATGTTGTGGGCCTAACTACCCGGACGTAACAATGATAGCCGCTACGTACGGACTCTCGTCACTGGGTATGTACGGAGTCCGCAACCAAATTACACATAGCATTTAAATCACCTAGGGGGACAATTCCCTCTTACAAGGTTAGAAAGGAGACTCACCTCGTGTCGAATCTACCTCTCGGACCGCGAATGCGCCCGAAACTCCGAACTCTACACCCGAGGACTCGCAACTACCCAAAAGGTGGACAATTATATCAATGCATGCTCAATGTGGGGAAATTATCCTATTTATTCAATAAAATCATCATTCTTGAAGAATTCCCAAAATTCAACCCCGAGTCTGCACGCTCGGATTCCAAAAATTCTCAAAGGAATCACTCACCCAAAGCCCAAGGATCATTACTATGTAGTTTCTACTTGAATTCATATCATTAAACGGACAATTCGCTAATTTCCTCAAGAACCCTAAATTTACTACCCAAATCTTGATTTTCAATGACCTAGTAGTTAATACCATTAATAATTCATGTATTAAACTAGTAATAAGGAGGGATTAACTTACCTCTGCAGTAGCTAGGTCGTGGTGTGTTCTTCCCAAGCTCACAAGTCTCTAATGGAGGTATGAAATGAAAAGGGATGAAGAAATCTCGTATTTTAAAAATTATGTACTGCCTGGCCTACAGGGATTCCGCACCTGCGGCTTGAGGACTGCACCTGCATTCTTGCTCCTGCGGACCTTTGTCCGCACCTAAGGAACTGGGCAAGAGGGGCAGGGGTCGCACTTGCAGAGGGATTACCGCACCTGCAGACCTTTGTCCGCACCTACAAGAAAGGGGGACCTCAATTGGGGTCGCACCTGCGATGCTTGGGACCGCAGGAGCGGTCCCGCACCTGCGACTGGGCAACCGCACCTGCGGTCACACCAGAAACAGATGCACCAGCAGCTATTTTAGCTGGTTTTTAGCCCCGATTGGTGTCCGGGATGCACCTGGGCCTACCAAGCCCCCGTCCAAATATACCAACAAGTCCTAAATCATAATACGGACTCGCTCGAGCCTTCGGAACACCCAAAACAACGCTAAATCTCAAAATCACACCCCAAAACCCCTAAAATCATAACTTAAGAAACTTCAAGTTCTTGACTTCTATAAAAATGCGCCGGACCGACCTATACAACTCGAAATGACATCAAATTTTGCAGACAAGTCATAAATTACATAACAGAACTATTCCCGGTCTCGGAATCACATTCGGACCTCGATAACATAAACTCGCATTTCAAACCAAATTTCAAACTTAAGGAAATCCTTATTTCAATATCGGGCGCCGAAACGCTCCCGGGTTATCGAAAACCCATTCCGAACATACGCTCAAGTCCGAAATCATCATACAAAGCTACTAACACTGCCGAAACTCGATTCCGAGGTCGTTTGCTCAAAATGTTGACCGAAGTCAAACTTGGCCAAATAGGCTAACCTTAAGGAACCAAGTGTTCCTATACTGCTCAAAGCACTTCCAAATCCTAAACCACCAGCCCCCGCAAGTCACAAATCACAAGAAGCCGCTATGGGAAGACTTATATATGGGAACGGGGTCCAATAACGTAAAACGATCGGTCGGGTCGTTACATTCTCCCCCTCTTAAACAAACGTTCGTCCTCGAACGGGACTAGAAACGTACCTGAAGTGCTGAATAGTTGTGGATATCTGCTCCGCATGTCCTCATCGGACTCCCGAGTCGCCTCATCGACTGGTTGGCCCCTCCACTGGACCTTCACGGCAGAAACTCTCTTAGACCTCAACTGGCGGTCCTATCTATCAATAATAGCAACTGGCTCCTCCTCGAAGCCCAACTTATCATCTAACAGAATAGTGCTGAAATCAACCACGTGAGAGAAATCGGCATGATATCTCCGGAGCATGGATACATGAAAAACCGGATGAACTCCGAATAAACTGGGAGGTAAGGCAAGCTCATAAGCAACCTCTCCGACTCGCCTCAACACCTCGAAAGGACCTATAAACCTTGGGCTCAGCTTTCCCTTCTTCCCGAATCTCATAATGCCCTTCATCGGCGAAACCTTTAGCAGAACTTTCTCTCCCTCTATAAATGCTATGTCACGCGCCCTCTGATCCGCGTAACTCTTTTGTCTGGATTGTGCTGTGCTGTGCGAAGTCTCTCTTGAATAAACTTCACCTTCTCCAAAGCATCTCTCACCAGATCCGTGCCATATAACTTAGCCTCGCTAGGCTCAAACCAGCCGATAGGAGAACGACATTGCCGACCATACAAAGCCTCAAATGGAGCCATCTTGATGCTGGATTGATAACTATTATTGTACGCAAACTCAGCCAAAGCCAAGAACTGGTCCCACTAACCCCCAAAATCAAGCACACATGCCCTGAGCATATCTTCCAGTATCTAAACCGTACGCTCCGACTGGCCATCAGTCTGAGGGTGAAATGTTGTGATGAGATCTATCTGAGTGCCCATCTCACTGTGCAATGCTCTCCAAAAGTGCGAGGTGAACTGAGGACCTCGATCTGATATAATGGACACCGGCACACCGTGCAACCGGACTATCTCCCGAATGTAGATCTGGGCTAGCCTTTTGGAAGTATAAGTAGTAGCTACAACAATGAAATGTGCCGATTTGGTCAATTTATACACAATGACCCAAACCGCATCAAACTTCTGCAAAGTCTGTGGCAACCCAACTACGAAATCCATAGTAATGCGCTCCCACTTCCACTCAGGAATGAGCATCTGCTGAAGTAGGCCTCCTGGCCTCTGGTGCTCATACTTGACCTGCTGGCAATTAAGACATCTAGCCACATACCCCACAATGTCTCTCTTAATCCGCCTCCACCAGTAATGTTGCTTCAAATCACGATACATCTTCATCGTACCCGGATGAACAAAATACCGAGAACTGTGGGCCTCCTCTAGAATCCTCTTCCTCATGCCATCAATATTAGGAACACATAAACGGCCCTGGAGTCTCAAAACACCATCCTCGCCCAAAGTAACCTCCTTGTCCCTCCACTGGACCACTGTCTCCCGAAGCTCAGCTAAGCATGGATCATCAAACTGCCGAGCCTTAATCTCTCCCAATAACGAAGACTGAGCAACCACATGGGCTAGAACTCGACGAGGCTCTGAAAGATCTAATCTCACTAGGCGATTAGCCAAAGACTGAATTTTTAAGGCTAGAGGTCTCTCCTCTACTGCAATGTATGCCAAGCTACCCATACTCTTTGCCCTCCTGCTCAAGTCATCCGCTACCACATTTGCCTAGCCCGGATGATAAAGAATAGTAATATCATAATCCTTCAACAACTCAAGCCACGTGCGCTGCCTCAAGTTAAGATCCCTCTGCTTGAATAAGTGCTGCAAACTGCGGTGGTCTGTATAAACCTCACAAGACACACCATACAAGTAGTGCCTCCAAATCTTCAAAGCATGAACAATTGTTACCAACTCCAAGTCGTGCACAGGGTAATTCTTCTCATGAACCTTCAGCTAGCGCGAAGCATAAGCAATAACCCTACCGTCCTGCATCAACACACATCCCAACCCGACGCATAAAGCGTCGCAATACACAGTATACATCCTAGAACCGGAAGGCAATGTCAAAACTGGTGATGAGGTCAATGCTGACTTGAGCTTCTGAAAGCTCGCCTCACACTCGTCGGACCATCGGAACGGAGCATTATTCTGAGTCAATCTGGTCAGTGGAGCTGCAATAGAAGAGAACCCTTCCACGAATAGGCGATAATAGCTTGCTAAGCCCAAGAAACTCCTGATCTCTAAGGCTGAAGTAGGACGCGGCCAACTCTAAACTGCCTCAATATGTTGTGGATCAACCTTGATACCTTCTCCAGATACCACATGCCCCAAGAACGCCACGAAATCTAACCAGAACTCACACTTGGAGAACTTAGCATATAGCTTCTGTTCCCGCAAGGTCTGGAGCACAACCCTCAAATGTTGCTCATGCTCACCCAGGCTCCGTGAGTAAATCAAGATGTCATCAATAAAGACAATGACAAAGGAATCAATATACGACCTGAACATCCTATTCATCAAGTCCATGAATGTTGCTGGGGAATTAGTCAAGCCAAAGGACATCACTAGAAACTCGTAGTAGCCATATCTGGTACGAAATGCAGTCTTCGGAACATCTAAAGTCCGAAGCTTCAACTGATGATAACCCGATCTCAAATAAATCTTACAAAACACACGAGCACCCTGAAACTGGTCAAACAAATCATTGATGCGCGGAAAAGGATACTTGTTCTTAACAGTAACCTTATTCAACTGGCGGTAGTCAATACACATCTGCATAGACCCATCCTTCTTTTTCACAAATAGAACTGGAGCACCCCATGGCGATACACTCGGCCTGATGAACCCCTTAGCCAACAACTCCTCAAGCTGCTCCTTCAACTCCTTAAGAGCCATACGGTACGGGGGAATAGAAATAGGCTGAGTATCTAGAGCTAAATCAATGCAGAAATCAACATCACGATCTGGAGGCATGCCTGGAAGGTCTGAAGGAAATACATCCGCAAACTCTCGAACAACTGGCACTGAATCAATAGTCGGAGACTCGGCGGTGGTGTCCCGTACGTAAGCAAGGTAAGCCAAACAACCCTTCTCGACTATATGCCGAGCCTTTATGAAGGAAATAACTCGGCTGGGTGCACTAACTGAAGAACCTCTCCACTCTAGCCTAGGCGACTCAGGCATGGCTAAAGTAACCGTCTTGGCATAGCAATCTAGCATAGCATGATAAAGAGATAGCCAATCCATGCCTAGAATAACCTCAAAATCAATCATATCAAGCAATAAAAGATCTGTCTGGTCTCAAAATCGCAGAAAGTGATCACACAAGACCGATAGACCCGGTCTACCACCACAGAATCGCCCACAAGAGTGGACACATATATAGGAGAACCCAAGGACTCACGAGGAACACCCAGAAAATGAGCAAATAGTGATGACACATATGAATAGGTGGATCCTGGGTCAAATAATACTGAAGCCTCTCTACCACATACTGAGATAATACTTGTGATCATGGCGTCTGAGGCCACTGCATCTGATCTGGCCGGAATAGCGTAGAACCTGGCTGGAGCACCTGAAGACTGAACCCCACCAGAGTGAACAGGAGCTGACGGACCTCCTCCTGACTGGTCTCCACCCCTAGGACAACCCCTACCGACCTGTCCTCCACCTCTAGGTGGCCGGACTGCTGGTGCTGAACCCATAGTCTGGTAACCCTGTTGGACTGCCTTGCCTTGATACTTGGGACAATGCCTCTTCATATGGCCTGGCTCCCCACACTCGTAACATCCCCCACGCACCATAGCCCGCTGCCTCGAAGAAGAAGAAGACCCTTGAATAGCCACGAAGCGATATGGACCCTCTGGCATAGCACTGAAATATGAACGGGAGGATCTCTGGTGACTGGAATAACCGTTGGGTGAACCTTGGGTAGTTGGAGGACGGTAGGAACGCTCTGGCATGGCACTGAACTGAGGCCTCACTGAACCACTTCGAGGAGGTAGTGAAGGTGCTGAATATGAAGTCATGTTGGGCCGACCACCCCCGAATTGACCTCTGCTCCTAGCCGAACCATCCCTGAATCCCCTAAAAACCTGGCCCTCTTGTCCTGCTAACCCTGCTCCCTGCTCCTCGACCGATAACCCTCGATCCTGCGAGCAATATCCACTACGAGCTGATAAGGGGTACCCATCTCCACCTCTCGAGCCATGGTGGACCTAATAGCCGGATGGAATCCTTCTACAAACCTCCGCACCCTCTCGGCATCTGTAGGCAATATCATAAGTGCATGACGTCACAATTCTAAAAATCTGACCTCATAATCTGTTACCGACATCTACCCCTGCTCTAGATGCTCAAACGAATGTCGCAACTCTTCCCTCTCGGAGGGTGGAATATATCTGTCTAGAAACATCTGCACGAACTGATCCCAAGTGACAGGACGAGAATCTGCTGGCCTGCTGAGAATATAAGACTGCCACCACCTACGAGCTCTTCCCTCCAACTGAAATGTAGTGAAATCCACTCCATGCGACTCCAAAATACTCATGTTGTGCAGTCTGTCCCTGCACCTGTCAATAAAATCCTGGGCATCCTCGCCTCGCTCACCCCCGAAGATTGGAGGGCTCAATCGAGTCCATCTATCTAACATCTTCTATTTATCGCCCTCTGCAACTGTCCTGGGCTCTAGGGCTGCTGCTGCCTGTCCTACGGCCCGTGCGGTAGGGGTCTGAACTCCCCCTCCCGCCTGAGAAGTGGCAGGATCTGCTGGAAATAAACCATCCTGGAACATAGTGTCCATGAATCTCAGCATACAGCACATGACCTCCTGGAAGCCTGGCGCCGTCATGAAGTCCACTGGGGAAGGTGCTACTGGAGGCACCTTATCATGCTCCTTTATGATAGGGTCCTCTGGTGGTGCCACTAGTATAGCCCTAGGACGCCCTCGTCCCCTACCTCGAGCAGGTGCTCTACCCCTGCCTCTACCACGACCTCGAGCGGCGGGGGTAGCGGCATCTCCTTGATCAGGAACATCGGATGCACGCGTCCTCACCATCTGTGAGAGAATGGAAGAATAAGTTTGAGTACATCATCGATTACATGATAGAATATGAATAAAGGGGAGTTTCCTAACACCCTATAGCCTCCTGAAGATAAGTACAAACGTCTTTGAACCGATCCGCAAGACTCTATTGGGCCTGCCCGTGACTCGTGAGACTTACATGAACCTAGAGCTCTAATACCAACTTGTCACGACCCAGAATCCTAATCCAGGTCGTGATGGCGCCCAACAATGGGGTTAGGCAAGCCAACATAAATTTCACTAAGTGTTTCGTTTTACTTGATTCGATTATTCACCCATTTACCGAATTTAACAATTTAAATCATGATATCGAAAGATAATAACTCAGTGGTAGATAAAATAGCTATAAAGAAGCGTGAGCCAACAGACGAGCACATATATATATATACAGCCCAAAATCCCAAAATAACCACTACGTGTGTGCCAGGAACTAGTGTCACGAGTGTCACGGGCATACTAACAGGATAGCCAAAAGATAGAATGTACAATCCCACTGTCTGAATATATAGATAGGAAACAAAAGTAAATGAAACTCCATGGTGCTGTTGGGGTATCACCAGAAGAAGCAGCTCACCGTGAAGTCAGGTTCGCTACGGTCAATATCTAGCTTCGGTCTGATAACCAGATGCACCAGCCTCAGAACCTGTACAGTTAAGTACAGAAGTGCAGCATGAGTACATATTAAATAAATGTACCCAGTGAGTATCCCATCTAATCTCGAAGAAGTAGTGACGAGAGGTCGACTCGACACTCACTAAGGCCCAACAGTATAATATGCGACAAGATATAACGAAAAGCAGTAGGCATGTAAGACAATAAGCAGCAGTTATGTATAAAGCACAGGAATCCAAGTAAATACTGGAACAAATAACAACGGCCACTTTCTTTCCCCCCAAATATCTAATACAAGTCAATATCCATGAAACAGTGCCAAATAGTCATGCGCACACAGGAATAAGACAACCGTCCGGAGTCATAAGGAAAACATCTATGCATGTCGAGGATCGAACGGCCCGTCCCAAAAGTGCATTCTTACCATAGTCATGGATGTGCACTAGCGAGGGTCGAACGGCCCGAACCATAAGTGCGTCTTTAAAATTAATCATATCTATGCATCTTTCAATCCACCGTGGCGTACGGACCGCTCCCATGAGAGTGGGGGAAATCACACATCGCTCGCGGAATGTAAATTGCGAAGCAGTCACATGCACACAATAACTTTTAAAACTCACTTTCTATAACCAATTCCTTTCAAATCAACAATTTCCATAAAATCTCATAGAAACAATACTATACATAACATGGTCTCATAGCATATATGGCATTAAGCGGATGCATATAAGGCATTACAAGAAAGCATATAAAGCATGTTGTGGGCCTAACTACCCGGACGTAACAATGATAGCCGCTACGTACGGACTGTCGTCAATGGGTGCGTGCGTAGTCCCCAATTAAATTTCACATAGCATTTAAATCACCTAGGGGGACAATTCCGTCTTACAAGGTTAGAAACGAGACTCACCTCGTGTCGAATCTACCTCTTGGACCGCGAATGCGCCCGAAACTCCGAACTCTACACCCGAGGACTCGCATACAATTATATCAATGCATGCTCAATGTGGGGAAATTATCCTATTTATTCAATAAAATCATCATTCTTGAAGAATTCCCAAAATTCAACCCCGAGTCCGCACGCTCGGATTCCAAAAAATTTCGAAGGAATCACTCACCCAAAGCCTAAGGATCATTAATATATAGTTTCTACTTGAATTCATATCATTAAATGGACAATTCACTAATTTCCTCAAGAACCCTAAATTTACTACCCAAATCTTGATTTTCAATGACCTAGTAGTTAATCCCATTAATAATTCATGTATTAAACTAGTAATAAGGAGGAATTAACTTACCTCTGCAGTAGCTAGGTCGTGGTGTGTTTTTCCAAGCTCACAAGTCTTTAATGGAGGTATGAAATGAAGAGGGATGAAGAAATCCCGTATTTTCAAGATTATGTATTGCCTGGCCTGCAGGGATTCCGCACCTGCGGCTCGAGGACCGCACCTGCGGTCTCGCTCCTGCGGACCTTTGTCCGCACCTGCGAGAAAGGGGGAGGTCACCTGGGGTCGCACCTGCGATGCTTGGGACCGCAAGAGCGGTCCCGCACCTGCGACTGGGCAACCGCACCTGCGGTCACACCAGAAACAGGTGCACCAACAGCTATTTTAGCTGCTTTTTAGCCCCGTTTGGTGTCCGGGAGGCACCTGGGCCCACCCGAGCCCCTGTCCAAATATACCAACAAGTCCTAAATCATAATATGGACTCGCTTGAACCTTTGAAACACCCAAAACAACGCTAAATCTCAAAATCACACCCTAAAACCCCTAAAACCATAACTTAAGAAACTTCTAGTTCTTGATTTCTATAAAAATGCGTCGGACCGACCTATACAACTCAGAATGACATCAAATTTTGCAGAAAAGTCATAAATGACATAACGGAACTATTTCTGGTCTCGGAATCACATTCGAACCTCGATAACATAAACTCGCGTTTCAAACCAAATTTCAAACTTAAGGAAATCCTTATTTCTATATCGAGCACCGAAATACTCCTGGGTTATCGAAAACCCATTCCGAACATACGCTCAAGTCTGAAATCATCATACCAAGCTACTGACACTGCCGGAACTTGATTCCGAGGTCGTTTGCTCAAAATGTTGACCAAAGTCAAACTTGGCCAAATAGGCCAACCTTAAGGAACCAAGTGTTCCTATACTTCTCAAAGCACTTCCAAATCCTGAACCACCAATCCCCGCAAGTCACAAATAACAAAAAGCCGCTATGGGAAGACTTATATAGGGGAACGGGGTCCAATAATTTAAAACGACCGGTCGGGTCATTACAGTTAATCTACCTAAGAATTCAAGTATTTAAGCTAAATTATAGTAGGAATTACTTACCTTACAGTAGCTGGGTCGAACACCTTCCTTGCATTCTCTCAAAACCGCCCAAAGATGAAGAAAGTGTTCAAAAATGGTCAAGTCCCGTATTTAAAACAACCTCACTGCCTACAGGTTTTTCGCACCTGCGGCTCGAGGACCGCACCTGTTGTCTCGCATCTGCAGAGGAGGGGAAGGGGGGCCTGTCTTTGCACCTGCGGAGCGGAGTCCGCACCTGCGGCTCCGCTTCTGCGAAAAATGATCCGCACCTGCAGAAATGGGCAACACCACCTGGGGGTCGCACCTGCGAGGCTGGGACCGCAGAAGCGTTCTCGCACCTACGGCTAGCCCTCCGCAGGTGTGGTTGCACCAGATCTGGTGCACCAGAAGTCATTTAAGTCTGGTTTTTGCCTTGATCGATGCCCGAATGGCAGCTGGGCCCACTCGAGACCCCGTCCAAATATACCAACAAGTCTTAAATCATAACACGAACTCGCTCGAGCCTTCGAACGTCCGAAAAAATGCTAAATCTAAAAATCATACCCCAAAACCTATTGGATCAAACTTAAGAACTTTAAGTTCTTGAATTCGCTTTCAATACGCTGAACCCACCTATACTACCCGGAATGATACCAAATTTTGCAAGCAAGTCATAAATGACATAACGGAACTATTCCCGATTTCGAAATTCCGTTTGGACCTCGATAACACAAAAACACATTTCGAACCTCAATTTGAACTTAAGGAAACTCTTATTTCACTATTTGGCTCCAAAACGCTCCCGGGTCATCCAAAACCCGTTTCGATCATACTCCCAAGTTCAAAATCATCATACGAACCTACCGGAACCTTCGAATTTCAATTCCGAGGTTGTTTACTAAAAATATTGACCGAAGTCAAACTTGGTCTTAAAGGCCAACCTTAAGGAACTAGGTGTTCCTAAACCATTCCAAACTCCTCCAAACCTTGAACCACCCATCCCCGCAAGTCATAAATCAGTAAAAGCAACTACGAGAAGTCTCATTTAGGGGCACGGGGTTCTAAAATGCAAAATGACGCATCGGGTTGTTACATTGTATCTCATCTATCTCACTTTACATTATTGTTCTTATTTATGCTTTGCTGCCTTACATACTCGGTACTTTATTCGTAATCACGTCCCTTTTGCCTAGGGACGCTGCGTTTGATGCCCGCAGATCCCGATAGACAGGTTGAGAGTCCTCCAAGTGGGCTATCATCTCAGCAGAAGATGTTGGTGAGCTCCATTTGCTCCGAAGTTGCTCATTGGGTCAGTATGATTTAGACATGTATTGAGTGGTATGTCGGGGCCCTGTCCCCGCCTTATGATGTTTATGTACTCTTAGAGGCTTTTAGACATATATTATGTATGTAAAAGTTTGTATGGCCTTGTCGACCTATGTTCAGTGTACGAGTGATCATGTCAGCCTTATAGGCCCGTATGTCACATGTATAAGTTTTTATATCATGTTAGGTCATCCTATGTGTAGCATTTTCTTATGTTTTATTTCGGTTTATATCATGACGACCCTTTTGGCACATTTACCCATGATAGTATGATAAGAAAGATATGTTATGTTGGTACTCGGTTGAGTAAGGTACCGGGTGCCCGTCACAGCCCATAGTTTGGGTCGTGAAATTATATCTTTTGATTAATGTCATGAAGTAAACTTTATCAACTTACATATTTTTTGAGACCTATAAACAGATGATAGAATAATAGGACACATGGAGAATCAAGAACATAGGCACCTCTAGTACTTCTATGAATAGCGTCGTTTATGAAAGTTGAGCATTCGCTCGTTTCGTTTGTATCATATGGATCATGCCAAAAAGAAAGACGGGATAGCCTTAACATACCTGAGTTGATTCTCTTGAAAGTCCCTCTAACACATGTCAATCGCGACAATACATAACGGCGGATCAAAGTAGGGGAAAATTTGTATAATATTCTTGAGAAATATTGTACTGTACTCCCTTAGAATTTACAAGTCGCGTTGCTATTACATAACCTAATCTCGTATGGATTTTTGTTGTATCTTCATCCGCACTTTATTGTTCTCAAAGTGTAACACCATTTGATACACCATTTAAACGTAGTTAACTGACTTCTAATCCTCAGAGAGAAGCAAATTCCTTTGGATGGCTTTTTTTTATAATCAACAACCGGTGCAAGTTTTCAACTTGATATCTCATTTGTTGAGACTACTAGTTGTATTTTTCCTTTTCTATTTCCTTCCTTTTTTATCCAAGAATTGGACTCAATTTAAGAAAGTAGCCTTTCACATTTGAAGCCGTTAGAAAACCAAAGAAAGTATAAGACCAAAGTCTCTTAAGAGTTTGTTGAAACTTTCTTCATTATTGTAGAGACACCAAGTGAATTGGAGAAGTCTTAAGTCTTTGGGTGTGGGCCCCACTTATGCATGACTTGGCCAACAAATTCCTCTAAATGTTCCACCTAATCCCATGACTTGCCTGGTCATTATTTGAGTCCCTACTTGCTACCACTTGGTTAATGCTTATCCACCTCAATAATTATCCATCATTTCCTTAATTAATTTATTAATCCCTCACTAATCCAATAATTAATTAATTACCTGCATAATTAAAAATTATCTCAAATTACTTAAAATACTACTAACTTTTAACACACTTTATACATCTTGCTATCATGGCATGTGATACCTTGTATGGCATTAGTCCATAAATACAGGATATAATAGCTTGGACCGTATTTTATCTTAAAATGACAACCTTCGACGAAATTCATTTTCTTCGATTCGCTTACCCTCTCACCTTCACGAATTTACTTATCACTTGTTTGAAATAGCATAATACTTGCCACCTCAAATTAATTTCATTCCCGAACTTACGTCGATTAACTTACGACGAAACTTTAATGTACGCAAATGAAGGATGTAATCTCATTTTCGAGCTTTCATCAATTTATTTATGGCGTACTTTCACGTACGAAAATATGAGGTGTAACATCATTCCCCCCCTTTGGAAAATTCGTCCTCGAATATTGACTGATGCACTTATCATTATCATAACCCGTAGTTCTTGCAAATACTTTAGTACTTTTCTTGTCATCTAGGCAACTGTTCTGTGAATAAATCTAAAGGCTAGGGCATTCCCCCTTTTAGGCCTCTTTCTCACACCAGACTTGTGGTCGGAATCTTTCAAATCTCGTAACTGCTACTACCTTCTGTTATGCAGCCTGGACACTTTTTCCATGTATGTACGCCTATGCGACTCTTTCCTCCATCTTTTAGTCAATCTCTAGGCCTCACTTTGGGAACATATACAAAGCTTGATAAAATATCCCTCTAGGCACCTATAGGTAACTGAAGTTCTTCGCTCGTCCTCAAACATTTGCGTCATTTGTCTTTGATTCCACCAGGCTACAATCCACAAGTATATCTCTCTCCATCGTATTTCAGAACTACGTGTGTCCATATTCTCATTTAGCCCGAGATATATAGGCAACTTGAAAATTAGAGTTCGACAACATTCTTCAAAATCTCATGTATTACCCCACTTTATATCCTATGTTCCCGCTCTATCAAAATCGATTTGGCATAAATCTATTTGCCCGAAAACTCTTACATTATTTTCAGTCAGAAAGGGACAGATGTTGACACTTAATTTTGGGCCTCTATATTTTAAAATTAACTCATGCTGACTTTCTAGTCATCAATGATATAATGTAGCCTTTTGCATAATTTTAACTTTAAAGTAATTTATTGATAATTCTTTTTGTTTTGCAAAATACATGAATTTTTATTATTTTATTGAAATTGATTAAATACTATCACTTTTGTATATTTTACTAAAATTGAAAGTAATTTATTGATAGTTGTCCTACTTCCAAAAATATTAGAATTTTCTATCAATTTGTTTCCATTTAAAAAAAATAATTACTACAATATTATTGTAGTAGTTGTCACTTTTAATAAATACTACAAGCTACACTTTCAATCAAATAATCATCTTTATCTTTTATAACATAGTTTATTAATTACGTGAAAGTAGTAAAATTTATTTAAAAATACGGATCTAATGCGGTCAAACCTAATATCCCGTCAATATCGGATGTGACAACATACTTGTTGTGAAAAGACATTTGATGTGACAACACACTTGATATGACAAGTCATGTCGATTGTCGCGCCCCCGATTGAAAAGGGTTTATAACATTGGGTTGAGACAACTCGTTCCTTTTGGGAAAGGAGTTTACATTTTTTGAAGAGTCGCCACCTAACGATTTTAAGGTGTGTTAGGGCACCTAGGGGTTTATTTATAACTACATTCGATAACCAGAGACAGGGTAAGGGCTTGAAATTATCCTAAGGGGAAGGTGTTAGAAACCCCTCAGGATCCACAAGTGTGGTTCCCGGCCAAACAGTGTTTTTGTGAATTTATACAATTTAGCAGATAAACAAGTATGGATCAAATAATAGAGGATTTAAGTCTAAGTACACATATATTTGAAAATAGTTAATGGAGAGCTAGATTTTGAAAGGAATTACGATCTAAGCATGTTTATGAAAGTAAAGGGATATCCTAGGTTTGTTTATAGTATGGATCACATCAATGCAATACCCGGTATGACACTCCTCAAAGAGGGGCTACACGTGGTATTAACGCACCGCTCATCATATCCATATCTACCCTTTCCCACCCCGTGAAAGTAACCAAAGCGAGTGTTGGTCTCGACCTCTATTGCATGTTGTTACCCGTCCCTTCCTATTAGTCCTGGAGGAATTTAGGACTTCTATCCTATAAAGAGGGTTCTAGGCAGACCCTTAAGTTTAAAGGTAAAATACTAGTGTGACATATAGAGAAACGAATAGGACTGCAGATAAGGGGTAACACATAAACAAGAAAGGGCTCAAAGACCTCCACAAACAGTACACATAAACAGCATGTCCCATACACAATTAAGGTCTCAATTCAGATCCTAAGCATGGCGTCTAAGTGATAACAGCAGAGTTCAGATTTATTAAATAACTCAGAGAGGAAGTCCTAATGAGGCTTGCCTACTAATTTTTAAACACGCTGATATTAATTCCAAGAAGACAGTCCTAGGCGTGGCATAATACTCAATTATTACTAGAATTATTAAGAAAAACAGCATAGGAGTTGTTTCACCTAGATCATGTTGTTCTTGGTTTGCAAGAGACACATATTGTTTGCCAGTTTATGTAAACATGGGAGGGAGACTGTTTTATACCATTTCCGTGCATCAATAGTTTTTAATTAGGTGCGACTAAGCGAGTTTGCAATGATTTCTAAAGCAGAATTTCTAAATGCTTGACATGGTTCATAATATGCAGGATTCCTAAGACATGTTTTCTAAATGCGTAAAAGGATTATTAAGATGTTAAACATGATCTATATAGCGACAATGTGCATTAGTTGTCCTAGGAACAGGATTTCTAGATGGTCAATGTATATAGATGTCAATTGAGATGCTGAAACAGTGATTTTAAGAACACGGTATCTAATGCAAGTAGCAGAATTTATGGTTACATAGAGCAAGAATGCATATAAGTAACAATTTTTATTGATGTTATTCATTAACCTAAGAGCAGGATTTTGAGTGATCATTATAAGCACAGATGAACAGTAGGCATAGGATCCTAGGAACATGATATCTAGTATGACATGGATGCACATATAATATAAAAAGTCCTAAGGCATGATTTCTACCCGTTGATAATTAGATACCATATAGCTACCCTCCCCGTTTCACTAGCCATCCCCAATATTTATTTACAATAAATTATTACAAACCATTGAGCATGAATTACATAATTGAAATAAGAAAAATAAGAAGTTATTCTATAGAGAGCCTATAGATAGGCCCAAATCCTCCAGAACCTCATTGCCATATGGTGTTTCACAACCTTTTCCGCAATTCGGTTGTGTCAGAGTTTCTTAAGGACCTCAAGGGATCCCGGGCAGTGCTCACACCCAGATTTCATAGCCAAGATAGAGTAAGTGTAGTGTGGAATGGACAACCTTAGTGTGTCAGAGTTCAGAGGGAGCTCAGGGATCCCAAGGCAATGCTCACACAAAGGGGACAGAACGTAAGAGGTCTAGGAGTAAAGTCAGAGTGCTTGATATAGTTTGAAAACTTTGAGTAGAAAAACAATTTTGGAACAGAGACTTAATTGAAATAGCTTTCTCATAATAAAATTTTAACCACTGAAACATATAGAAAGAGCAGAAACACCCAACAAGTACACAAAGAACTCATAATAGTCAATCAATCACAACCAGGGGTAAGGGGAATTGAGGGACACATAGGTACAGAGTACTAAACATGTAACATGCAGGAATATGCATAAACATTCAGAGATCCTAAGGGGTTCAAGGAATTGGGGAATACAATGGGGTATAGGATTAGACCATCATAATAGTACCAAATAGTTGAGACCCTAATCAAAACAATGTACCAAACACAGGCATGTGGATTCACATAAGAAACATGTATTAAGTATACAGAGACATGTTGGTCATGGAAAATAAAGCATAACTTAACATGTATATGGGATTCGGGATCTTAGTTACATGTTGAACAACAAAATAATAAGTAAAAGCAAATTAGAAACACAATGAATTACAACAGTAGTAGAAACAGGTTGGTTTGAGAACTGAAATATGAATTAGAACATACCAGTAAGTGAAGAAAGCAGTAACACAAACAGGAAGTAGAAGATGCACAATAGTTAGCCTTGGCTTGCAGCCCGCTAACATAGGAGAATAGCAAGTAGTACAGAAAAGAGAAAGAGCAGAGAGTTTTTAGTTGTGAGAGGGAGAGTTTAACATATTAGTTTGTGTTCTTTAATAAGAGAAGAGCATGCATATATATATAGTTTTGAAAACAAGTAGCAAATAAGGTAAGAATCAAAATTAACCAGTAATTTAAGGGATTGTGTATCATTCAATACATAATCAGTGTAGGTGTCCCTTAATTGAAGGAATCAAGTTCAAACGGTATTATCAGACAGCAAATAAAGAAAGGTACCATATGTAGCTTAGATGAATATCCAAAATAGTGTAAAATCAGCATAAGTATCCCTTAATTGAAAGGGTTAAGTTCAAACGGTTAGTAGGCAAATAGCAAATAAGGAAAGTTCACATATGTGACATGCATATAACATATAAGGAAACAATTTCAACCCAGTACAAGCATACAATAGAGGTTAGATTCACCAGATTCTAATTAAGGGAATAGGAATCAATTAACAGCAAATTAATCATGTAACAAGGTAGGAAATAAACTAAGGTCGGAAATTAGTAAAAATATCCCATAAGAAATCAGTAAGGTTTTCAAATCACAAGGAATCAGGGATTCAAATAAATCAAGAACCTTGTATGACCCGACCGGTCGTTTTGAGCTCTAGCGCGGCGTTCAGCGGTTTGGGGCCCTGAACAACTTTATTTCAGGTATTATGACTTATGCGTATGGTCGGAGTTGAAATTCGGGAAGTTCGGAGTTAAATCGGAAGAAAAATTCTCATTTCGAAAGCCTTAAGTTGGGAGAAACGACTAAGATTGGAATTTTGAGTAAACGACCTAGGAATAAGGATCTGAAGGTTCCAACAGGTTCTTATGATGATTTCAGACTTGGGCGTATGTCCGGATCGGGTTTTGGATTACCCGGGAGCGTTTCGGCGTATATTGCAGAAGGTAGCATTTTAGAAGAAATTTCATAAGTTTGGGTTGGAAGGCATTTCAGTGTTATAGATTTCCGTTTGGGATTCCAAGTCTGGGAATAGCTCTGTATAGTGATTCTAGAGTTGGGAGCGCGATCGGAAGTGAATTCGGATGTCCGCAGGTCATTTTGAAGTCATTTGGCTAAAGATAGAAATTTGAAGGTTTTTTAAGAATCCGACCGGAAGTGGAAATTTTGATATCGGGGTCGGAATGTGATTCCGGAAGTAGGAGCAGGTCCGTAATGTCGAATGTGACTTGCTCGCAAATTTTGGTGTCATTCCGAGTAGTATAGGTCGGTCCAGCGCATTGTTAATGAATTCAAGAACTTAAAGTTCTTAAGTTTGATTCTAGGGGTTTTGAGGTGTGATTCTGAGTTTTAGCATTTTTTGGGTGTAGGCTCGAGCAAGTCCGTTGGATGATTTGGGACTTGTTGGAATGTTCGGTTTGAAGTTTCGAGGGCTCGGGTGAGTTCTGGGTAGGTCCCGGGATGTCTTTAGGATAAAATATAGTTGTTGCAGGTCAGAGGGGTCAAATCCTTGAACCCACCACCGCGATCCGCGGTCCTTTTTGTGCTGGTCCGCGGTGGAGGAGTCGGGCCACTATTCCGCCTTCGGAGGACTATATCTTTTGATTTACAAGGAATTTGGAGATGATTCAAAAACGAAAGTTGTAGTCCTTCGTGTCTAGTTTCCAGAAAGGTAAAGAAATCCTAATCTGGACATCTGTAGAGAAAGTTATGGTCAAAATACTAAAGTATGCCACTGCAGTCATTTTTCTTCGGTTTTCCATGACTTCGCTAGCGCGGCCGCGGTCCCTTTTTCGCTGACCGCGGTGGGGGGCCTGAGAGGAGTATACATAAGTGGTATTTTCAGTTATTTTTCATTTTTCAAGACCCCAAATACATAAGAGGCGATTTTCCAAACACTCTTTCTTCTCCAAAACATTTGTAAGTGATTTCTAACTCATTTGCTTCACTCCTTAACTTCTTCTTACAAGATTTCATCCTAGAATCTAGGTTTTTCATGGTGGAATTGGGAATTTGGGTAAAACCTAAAGAATATTAAAATTTGGGGATTTAGTCCTCAAATTGAGGTCGGATTCCAAAACCATTTATATATCCGGGCTCGGGGGCGAATGGGTAATCAGGTGTTGGTCCGAATTTCGGGTTTGGACCGAGCGGGCCCGGGTTCGATTTTGACTTTTGAAGAAAGACTTTAGAAAAACTCACTTCGATGCATTAGAATTGATTCATATAGCATTTATTGATATCGTTGAGTAACTTGTGGCTAGTTTCGAGTCCTTGGGAGACGAGTTTGAAGTTTCGGGCGCATTCTTGACCCGGAAAGTAGGTTCGACACGAGGTAAGTCTCATTTCGAACTTTGTGAGGGGGAATTTTCCCCCTAGGTGAACTAATTAATCATGTGTTACTATTTCTGGGGGCTACGTACGCACGAGGTGACAGGAGTCCGTGCGTAGCTACTGTTATGCCATGTCCGGGTAGTCTAGGACCCACGAGCATGCCTTACTTGGTGTCCTGGTGAATTTATCAATGATATTAGCCTGGTGAGATGACCGAGTTAGTGATTGAATACTAAAAAGGTTAGAGCTCATTTTCCTTAATCAATTGAGAAAAGAATGGATCCTTCATTGCATAATTGTGTTCCTGATAAGGTTATATTATTGAACATTATTAAACTTGGCAAATGAATTTCAAACATGATTTAAATACTATCTTTAGGTTCACCCAAAGAGAATTTTAACACTTTTCTGAGAAGTTGTCTCTTGACAAAAATGTGAATTTATTATGTGAATACGTGTACATATGAGCACCCGAATCGCAAGTATGATTCGCGAGCGGGGGAGGCTTTATGATAATTCGGTATATATGTGTCAGCACCTGAGTCTCATGTATGATTCGCGAGCGGGGGAAGCTTTATGATAATTCAGTATATATGTGTACCCGAGTCGCAGGTATGATTCGCGAGCGGTGGAAGCTTTATGATAATTCGGTATACATGTGTCAGCACCCGAGTCGCAGGTATGATAGGCGAGCGGGGGAAGCTTTATGATAATTCGGTATACATGTGTCAGCACCCGAGTCGCAGGTATGATAGGCGAGCGGGGGAAGCTTTACGACCAAACAGTACTTAGATGTCTCCCTTACGACTCTGGCAGGTTGTCTTATTCCTCTGTTCGCATGACTATTTGGTACTGTTTCATGGATATTGGCTGGACAGATACTTGGGGGAAATGAAGGTGAACATTGTTATTTATTTTTAAGTAGTTACCTGGATTTCTGTGTTTGATGCGCATTGCTGCTCACTGTCTTACATGCCTACTGTATTTCTTTATATCCTATCATATATTATACTGTTGGACCTTAGTGAGTGTCTAATTTGACCCCTCGTCACTACTTCTCTGAGGTTAGGCGGGATACTTACTGAGTACACGTTGTTTTCGTACTCATGCTACACTTGTTGTGCATTTTGTTGCACATGTACCTTCATAGCACAGTGGTTGACTTGGAGACTTGGACGGGCTGCATCATCCGGAGGCATTCCACAGCTGACAGAGTCTTCCTCCTATGTATTTGTACTTTATTGTTAGTCCTTGTTCAATTTGTACCTCGGACAAGCTTTGTATGATTGTATAAATTCTTAGAAGTTGCTCATGTACTTGTGTCACCGGGTTCTGGGTATGTGTGGGGATTTATTTTATTAAATTAAATTGATTTCCTATCGTATTTAATTAACGAATATTTATTCATTTGGTTATGAAATGAAATGAAAAGTAATGATTTCGAAATTGATGAAACAGGAATGAATTTCAACTAATTAATGATTGGCTTGCCTGACAGTGGTGTCCGACGCCATCACGACCTCACGAATTTTGGGTCGTGACAAACCTAATCAAAATAAAATTACAGAGAATCAGGGATTCGAACAGGAATAACATCAATTAAAGGAGATTAACATGAATTGAATAAATAACAGGCAAGAAGTCAGAAACCCTAGTAGTGAAAACATATGAAATTAGGGATTCACATGAATTTATAGCGTAAATAATGAGATAAACGGGAAAGCAAGAGAAATCAAAGACATATATGAATATCATAGGGTAAAACGCCAGTGAATCACAAAGCTCATGAAACGCAAACACATATTCAAAGACAAATCAGGAACTTAGGGTTTAGGTTTAAAATTAGGGATTTCATCACAACGAGCCAGATAAATGAGAGAAGCTTAAATGAATCACTAAAACACCCCTAGGATAATACTAAAAAATCATGGGAAATCATTTAAAAACGGGGTCATGAAACCCTAGTGGAAAACGAAGAGTTGTTTTAGAGAGAAATCGGAAAATCTTTGAGAAAACAACGAAATAACTTAAAATATACACAGATATATCATAGATCTAAAAGAATCGGATGGTTTTAAGAATTAGGGTTTCAGAGAGAACCCAGAAAAGATAAGAAAACCTCAAAACATTACTGGTTTTAACCCAAAAATCATAGATCTTACTCGAAGCCGGAGGTGGTCGAAAAATTGCATGAAAGGCCGTAGGGGGAGTTGAACCTCTCCAGGCTCACCTGAGGACCTTAGGGTAGTGTCAAACCGGCGTGGGGTGAAGTAGGGGCTAGGAGAGGGTGAGAGGACATGACTTCCAGCGAGGGAGGTGGCCAGAGAGGATGGACAGAGTCAATCGGAGAGGGTGGGAGATGGAAGGTTCTAGAGAGAACCTAGAGAGAACCAGAGAGGTTATGAGAGAAGTGAGACGGGGGAAAATGAGAATGGGGGGG
>ML288681.1:28961-69338 GCA_005239495.1 Nicotiana undulata
TAGTCATTAGGGGTTTAATTAGGAAAGGGTGATTTGGACCGTTGATCAAAATTGATCAACGGCCAGGATTCAGTCTGGTGCTTGGTCGGGTAGGCTTAGAGATTGGGCTTGGGTAGTTTTGGGCACATTAAATGAATTAGGACCAGATTTGATTTAGGCTAGATTTTAAATAAAAATTGGCTATTTGTTAAATACCCATTAAAATAGATAAATAATTAATAAAAATAGCTAATAATTAGATAAATGAAATTAAGGCTAAATAGGTGAAACTAAGGTAATTAACTAGTATTAAAATATAAAATGGCTGATTATTGAATTAAAATAGCATAAAATGTGTAATTAGGCTATAATTGCAAAGTTGTTGTAATTATAGCCAAATAATGCCAAATTGGCTAATTTGTGAAATAATTAAATCCTAATAGGATTTTAAAAAAATGATATATTGAGCTATGAAATATTTTTAAAATTATTTGTAATACAATTTATGAACAATTATCGGATATAAAGTATTGAATAAATTAGAAAATAAGTTGATAAAAATATGGAAAAATACCAATTATTATAAAAAGTGATTTTGAAGGTATATGTGCAAATTTGAAAATAATTTGAGAAAAAAATGGGTATCAACAGCTGCCCCTCTTTACCCCGGGAGGATGAAAGAGTTGTCGGGTAAAGATATGATGGCCAATTTTGACCGAGTGAAGCGGTTTGAAGAGCTTTAGGCCGCACCCTGGTTTCTGAGTTGCCTACATGTCCCTGGTTTTACAGGAATCAGGCCATATGTAGTTCAGGAGTCATCAGCGAAATATACCGATGAAGTTTTTTACAAGGATGGAAGCAATGCATAGAGCTGGATGAATAAGCGGCTTACGGGGTAGTTAGGAGAACTGAGGCGGGACTGCTCCTACCAGGGCGGTCATTGCTCGCTAGATTACTTGCAAATAAATTATACAAGCATGCATTGTGCGTAATTTAAACATGATGCAAGTTCCCGTCGAACTATGAATGTTGTCCTCGGACGGTTAGGGATGACGTCCTCAGACCATGATGTCCTGGGCCATGGATTGCTTGATGTAGGATTCGCTGGCCATGAAATGATGTTCTCGGTCCATGAGTATGGTGCCTCCAAACCATGACGCCTTTGAATAATGATATGCAAAATTGAAAGAGATCCTCAGGCCATGACATGATGTTCTTGGGCCATGAAGATGGTGCCTCCGAACGATGACGCCTTTGGGTAAATTTTGGCGATATTTCAGCCTATGAAGATGCAATAGTATGATGATGATAAGATAGAGCTTAGTCTTGCGAATTGAAAAGAAAAGCTTATCCCGAAAGGAAAAAGAGAAATAAATATTGCTTGAGATATCATTTAGTTTCGACGAAAAAGTAAATTGGAGACAGAGCTTAGCCTCGAAAGGCATAAAGGTAGCCTTATGCAAAATGCAGATGGAGGTAGAGCTTAACCTCAGAAGGCAGAATAGTAGCCTTGTGCAAGTGGAATGCAGAGGGAGACATCGTTTAGTCTCGAAAGGCATAATGTTAGCCTTATGCAAAGGGAAGGAAGAATGGTAGCCTTATGCAAAGGGAAGGCAGAATAGTAGCCTTATGCAAAATGCAGATGGAGGTAGAGCTTAACCTCGGAAGGCAGAATGGTAGCCTTATGCAAGATGGAAGGCAGAATGGTGGTCGTATGCAAGAATGCGGATGGAGACAGTGCGTAGTCTCGGAAGGCAGAAAGGTAGCCTTATGCAAGGAAGGCAGAATGGTAGCCTTATGCAAGGGGAAGGCAGAATGATAGCCTTATGCAATGTAGATGTAGACAGTGCTTAGTATCGGAAGGCAGAAAGGTAGTCTTATGCAAGGGGAAGGCAGAATGATAGTCTTATGCAATGCAGATGGAGACAGTGCTTAGTCTCGGATGGCAGAAAAGTAGCCTTATGCAAGGAAGTCAGAATGGTAGCCTTATGCAAGGGGAAGGCAAAATGATAGACTTATGCAATGCAGATGGAGACAGTGCTTAGTCTCAGAAGGCAGAAAAGTAGCCTTATGCAAGAAATAAAATGACAATAGGAATTCTTAGCTGGTAATAAATTGCGGTATTGCGACCATTGTGAGTATTGTGATAATAAAGCATCATTTTCGTTGATAATAAATGTCAGCAAGTCAAACGGTTTTGGGAATCACATTTTGAACAATGATTGTCCCCTGGGCGGACAGTATGTTTAGGGATTTTGCAACCCTAGTGCCTGCATCCAAAGAAAAATCGTGAGTTCTGTAAACGGGGGAGGTTAGATCGTATTCCCGCCGGCTTTGCTTGATTCGTTCGGCTTGATCTGATGATACTGTCTGTATCATTGGGGTAGCGTTGCTAAACAAAGCTATTTCAAGAACAAACATGCATGCTTTAGTGAAAGTATAACATAATGTATAATAATTTTTGGATGAACCGATGACTGTGACCCGATTCGAGACATTGAAACCTCTCCTGCTACGGAATTTTGAGGGTCCCCCTCAAAATTCTACCCCAGTTTGATGAGTCGATGCCTCTGACTGTTGCTCGTGCGGCGATTGGCTGAACTTGCTTCGTAATTTTGAGGGTCCTCCTCAAAATTCTGCCCCAGTTTCCAATTGCGTGGGAAAATGAGATTTTTATTGAATTGTGACAGAACCCATAGGGCTGCCTACGTATCCCCTCTTAAATGGGAATCAGGTCAGGCGCAGTTCAATTTACATCATTGATAAAAGCATAAAGGTTACACGTAGTAGCGTTTGACTGAAACTGAATTGATCGGATTTGGCCAGACTTCCCTGTCCATTTCGGCAAGTATAAGTGCCCCTCCTATCAGAATTCGGTGAACCATGTATGGACCCTGCCAGTTGGGAGAGAACTTCCCTTTGGCTTCATCTTGATGTGGGGAGATCTTCTTTAACACCAGCTGCCCCGGTGTGAACTGTCTCGGCTTGACTTTCTTATTGAAGGCTCTGGTCATTCTATTCTGATAAAGTTGACCATGGCATACTGCATTCATTCTCTTTCTGTCTATGAGGGCTAAAACTCATAACGATTCTTTACCCACTCTACATTCCTGAGCTCAACTTCTTGTATGATCCTTAGGGAAGGAATTTCTCCCTCAGTGGGAATAACAACCTCTGTACCATAAACCAGCATATAAGAAGTTGCCCCGGTCGATGTGCGGACCATGGTGCGATACCCCAGTAAGGCAAATGATAACTTCTCGTGCCATTTCTTGTGCTTTTCTATCATCTTCCTTAATATCTTCTGGATAATTTTTTGTTGGCGGCCTCTACAGCTCCATTCATCTGAGGTCGGTAGGCTGTGGAATTCTTGTGTTTGATTCTGAAGGTTTCGCACATAGCTTTCATCAGTTCATTGTTGAGATTAGAGCCATTATAGGTAATGTTTGATTCTAGAATTCTGAACCGGCAAAAAACACGATCGCGGACAAAGTCGGCCACGACTTTCTTAGTCACTGCTTTGTAAGATGCTGCTTCGACCCACTTAGTGAAATAGTCGATGGCTACTAGAATGAACCTGTGTCCGTTGGAGGCGGCAAGCTCGATTGGTCCAATAACGTCCATGCCCCAGGCGGCGAACGGCCATGGTGAGCTCATCGCATTAAGGTCGTTTGGAGGTACCTTTATTATGTCTGCATGTATTTGACAGTGGTGGCATTTTTGGACGTACTGGATGCAGTCTGTTTCCCATAGCCATCCCAAAGTAACCGGCCCGGAGTATCTTCTTAGCCAAAACAAAACCATTCATATGTAGGCCCCAGGTCCCAGCATGAATCTCCTCAAGTAGTTTGGAGGTCTCATTTTCATCGACACATCTTAATAATCCCAAATCGGGAGTCCTCCTATACAAGATTCCGTCGTTGTAAAAGAAGTTGTTGGACAGTCTCCAAAGTGTGCGTTTCTGAGTAGGATTTGCAAGCTCTATGTACTCTCCTTTTGCCAAATATTCTTTGATATCATGAAACCAAGGCTTTCCGTCTGCTTCTTCTTCAACATGGGCACAATAATCTGGTTGGTTATGGATCTTCACTGGAATGGGATCAATGAAGTTCTTGTCTGGATGCTAAATCATAGATGACAGAGTAGCCAATGCATCGGCAAACTCATTCTGGATTCTGGGGACATGCCGAAACTCTATCTTCGTGAACCTCTTTCTTAACTCTTGTACATGGTGCAGATACGACAGTATCTTGGAATTCTTGGTAGCCCACGCTCCTTGTACCTGATGTAATAGTAGGTCTAAATCACCAATCACTAAAAGCTCTTGGACATTCATGTCAATGGCCATTTTGAGCCCTACGATGCAGGCTTCATATTCGGCCATGTTGTTGGTGCAAGGGAATCTAAGTTTGGCAGATACCGGATAATGCTGCCGGTTTCCGATATTAGGACTGCTCTAATGCCAACTCCCTTGAAGTTCGCTTCTCCATCGAAGAACATTCTCCAATCGTCATAGGATTCTGCAATGTCTTCTCCTATGAATGATACCTCCTCATCGGGAAAATACGTCTTCAGGGGTTCGTATTCTCCGTCCATGGGGTTTTCAGCAAGGTGGTCCGCCAATGCTTCTCCCTTGACCACTTTCTGAGTTACATAATCAATGTCGAACTCACTCAGCAGGATTTTCCACTTGGCTAGCTTGCCAGTGGGCATGGGCTTCTAAAAGATGTACTTCAAGGGATCTATTCTCGATATAAGATATGTTGTGTAAGAATAGAAGTAATGCCTCATCTTCTGAGCGACCCAAGTCAAAACACAACAGGTGCGATCCAATAGAGAATACTGAGCCTCGTACGGAGTGAGTTTTCTTGCTGAGATAATAGATGGCTTGCTCATTTCTTCCTGTTTCGTCGTGCTGCCCCAGAACGCAGTCGAATGCTCCATCTAATACTGCAAGGTAGAGTAGAAAAGTTCTACCTGGCTTAGGTGGTACTAGGACTGGTGGTGGTGAAAATTACTCTTTAATTCTGTCGAAGGCCTTTTGGAAATCATCGGTCCACTTGGTTGCGGCGTCCTTCTTTAGCATCTTGAAGATCGGCTCACAGATAATTGTAGACTGTGCTATGTACCGGCTGATGTAGTTAAGACGTCCCAAGAAGCTCATCACATCTTTCTTGTTCCTTGGGGGTGGTGGTTCTTGAATGGCTTTTACCTTTGATGGATCCAGCTCTATTCCTCGACAGCTCACAATAAACCCAAGCAATTTCCCAGCAGGAACACCAAAAGCACATTTCGCGGGGTTTAATTTCATATTGTATTTCCGCAATCTATTGAAGAAGTTCATCATATCTTCTATGTGGTCAGTGGTTTTCTTGGACTTGATAATAACATCATCCACATATACCTCGATCTCCTTGTGTATCATATCATGGAAGATAGTGGTCATAGCCCTCATATAGGTGGCCCCAGCATTCTTCAGGCCGAATGGCATCATCTTGTAACAATATACTCCCCACGGCGTAGTGAAATTTGTTTTCTCAGCGTCTTCCTCATCCATCCAGATCTGATGATAACAAGCGAAGAAATCCACGAATGATTGTAGCTCATGCTTGGCGCAATTTTCAATCAGGATGTGTATGTTTGGCAAAGGGAAGTCGTCTTTCGGACTGGCCCGATTGAGATCCCAGTATTCGACACAGACTATGACCTTCCCATATTTCTTCGGTACTGGCACGATGTTATATAACCATGTCGGGTACTCAACTACCCTGAGAACCTTGGCTTTGATCTACTTGGTAACTTCTTCCTTGATTTTCAAGCTCATATCAGGCTTGAATTTTCTGAGCTTTTGCTTGACTGTTGGACACATTGGATTGGTTGGCAGTTTGTGAGCCATAATAGATGTACTCAGACCAGTCCTGTCATCGTACGACCAGGAGAATATGTCCTCATACTCCTTTAGAAATTATGTGTATTCTTTCTTCTCTGATGGCGACAGGTGAATGTTGATTCGTGTTTCCTTGACGTTTTCTGAGTCTCCCAAGTTGACAACTTCAGCATCGTCCAGGTTGGACTTAGGTCTGTTCTCAAAATTCTCGACTTCCTTGATAATCTCAGCAGGTATGTCATCTTCCTCTAAATCAATATCTGTTTGTTGCGCTGTCTCGTTGCATGTCACAGTCATTGGTTCATCAAGACAGGTAATAGTAATGTTATATAGGTAAAGTAATGAGAGAAAAATGATAGCAATAAAATATTGATTCATAAGAAAAATTAAAATGCTTTTGATAAATTGAATAATTGTTTTGAACATCGAAGATCTTATTGCTGGAATTAAAATGCGAAAGGAAAATCATTTAGCAAAGAAAAACAATGAATAACGCTTGTTTTAGCCTTGCTACCCCGAGGCTCGTCGGGATTTGGTTGTCCTGATGGTCTAATTCTCGAGGTATGCTCCTTTACTCACAGCCTGTATAGAAGGGTCTTCCTCCCCCTCCTCCTCGAGAATAACACAACAGTTCATGTCATCATCCTCTAGGAATAAGTTCCTCAATGTGGCGAGTGCTTCCTCTTCGTCTGTCCCATGAATAATGACAACTTGCTGAAAAGTCTGCTCCAGATGTGGTATTGGCTTCTCCAAAGGGTAGTAAGGACCGCGCCATGGTGGCGACCAGCTATTGAATTCTTCCCAGGTGTATTCAAATCCCAAACTGAAGGTAGTACCATGTTTCTTGAGCTTTATAGGTTTAGAAGTTCTTGTCGAGCCCTTTGTCAGGCTCGTACCCACTCCAGCATAGTATGCTTTCGATTTTGCTATCCCATCATTTGTCTTTGTCGATAGCATTGACTCGTTCAATGTGGTGGTAAGTTTCTCCACCTAGCTTCCTTCTTCCCTCGATTGCCAGAATGGTTTGGCGACTGTAAAAGGGTTGCTACCATCGCCATGAATAATCACCTCCTGGTGGTTCCACTCAAACTTCACTGCCTGGTGTAGCGTTGATGCTACGGCCCCAGTAGCATGGATCCATGGTTGTCCTAATAGCAAGTTGTAGGACACTGGTACATTTATTACTTGGAAATCTATCTTGAACCAGGTTGGTCCCATATGCAGGCATACACTAATATCACCAATAGTGGACCTTTGTGAACACTTCGAAAGCTTTTACATTGATTGCTCCATCATTTATCCATGCATCCCTTTACCCAATTTCTTGAGTGTTATTAACGGACAGATGTTAAGACTGGATCCTCCATCGATCAGGATTCTGGTGATGAAATAATCTTCGCATTGCGCGGTGATGTGCAGTGCTTTGTTGTGACCCAGCCCTTTAGGCGGCAGCTCGTCTTCATGAAAGGTGATCTTATGGCTTTCCATCACTTGTCCTACCATATTGGCCATTTCCCCTCTAGTGATGTTGTTCGGCACATAGGCTTCATTCAACAGCTTCAATAAAGCGCTCATGTGCGTCTCAGAATTCTGCAGCAAAGAGAGAATGGATATTTTTGATGGCGTCTTGTTCAACTGGTCGATGACTGAATACTCATTGGCCTATACTTTCATCCAAAGGTCGTCTGGACCTGTCTCAATAAGGGGTGGCTGATTGGAATCCTGCTTGCTTGACTCAGTTAGATGTTCAGGTGTGTAGATTCTACCAGTTCTCGTCATACCCTGTGTTGCAACACCTTCTTCAGTCTTGGCTTTACCTTTCCTTCTCGCCTCGGCTGTATAGTCCCAGGGTATAACATTTGTAAAGAAAGGTGGCGCGGTTGACATCGCCACTGTGATCGGCGCGACTATCCTTACTTCGAACGGAACATGTGCCTTGGGTGGCAAGACTGCAACCTCAAATGGTGCAGGTGCATTTGCCGGAGACACGAATTCAACCTCGATTGGTGTCGGTGTCTTTGCGGGTGGCGTTGCTTCAAACTCAAGAGGTATGGACATATTTACCTCAGCATCCTTAGACGGTTGGACTTGGACTATGATTGGATTGAGAGTAACTGCTGATTTCTTTGGGTTATCGCCTTCTGCAATCAATCCGATCGATCCCTCGGGATCCTACTCATGTTCTATTTCAATCATGTGGATACCCCCACCCTTATGGTCTAGAAGAGGATTATTGCGGACATTTGGAGCGGATTCTTTCGCCACAATGATCTTGTTATCAATAAAGGATTGTATTTTGTCTTTCAAAGAACGGCATTCGTCGATGGTGTGTCCTTTCATGCCGGAGTGGTATGCACAAGATTTGTTTGGGTTAACCCACTGAAAAGGATTCTTAGGGGTTGCATCAAGTATGGGTGTGACATAACCAGCAGCCTTTGGCTTCTCATATAGCTGGTCGTTGGGTTCAGCGATGACGGTATACTGTTTTGGAGGTCTGCGATCAAAATTAGGTCAAGGTCTAGGGAAGTTTTGGCATGCAGGGGGTGATTGATAATGGGATGGTTGAGGGTTGTAAGTGTGGTAGACAAGAGCGGGTTGGGAGGATCTGGGTGAAGCAGGTTGATATGTGGGTGGTGGAGATGATTGATAAGTGGGTGGTGGAGATGATTGATAAGTTGGTGGTGGAGATGATTGATAAGTTGGTGGTGGAGCTTGGTATGAAGGTGAGGGTGATTGGTAATTTGGGGTTGGTTGATATGTGAGTGTAGGTGTTGGGTAAGTTTGGTATTTGAGTGGGGATTTGGTTCTTTGTTCAACCATCACGGCTCCCACGTCCCTTTTCTTGGACACACCACCGGACTTTATTCGTAGCTTGTAAGGCTTCAAAATTTGTGACCATGCCACTCTTAATACCTTCTTCAATTCTCTCTCCCAATTTTATAATATCAGAGAACTTGTGGTTCTCAATCATCATCAACTGTTCGTAGTATTGCGGGTCCTGAGCCTGGACAAAGAACTTGTTCATCTTCTCCTCCTCTAAGGCGGGTCTGACTTTAGCAGCTTCGGACCTCCAGCGAGTAGCATACTCGCGAAATTTCTCCATGGGCTTCTTCTTCAAATTCCGGATGTAGAACACGCCCGGTGCGTTCTCTGTATTAAATTAGAACCTGTCTATGAAGTCAGATGCCATGCTTACACAGTTCGACCACTTCTTGGGATCTTGGCTGATGTACCATGACAATGCATCTCCTTTCAAGCTCCTCATGAACAGCTTCATGCGGATCCTTTCATGCTTCCCCACTCCAACCAGCTTGTCGCAATAGGTTCTCAGATGGACCCTTGGATCACCTGTACCATCAAATATTTCAAACATCGGAGGTTTGTACCCCTCAGGTAGTTCGACATCAGGTTGTATGCAGAGGTCCTCATAGTTCATTCCTTCGACTCCTTTACTTCCCTCAACGCCTTGAACCCGGCTGGTCAGCTTCTTAAGTTCCTCGGCCAAGTTCCTGATAAGCAGATCATTTTCATCAAATTCAGGTGTGTATGAGATATGTGGAGCGGAGTGTGGCATGGTCTCGACGTAAATAGGATTATTATGGTGGCCTGGTGCATGGGTGTGGAAATAGTCAGTTGTGGAGTTCTGAGGTTCTGGGATAAGTAGCGGAGTGTTATTTGGGGTATGGCAGGTATTGCATTGCATTGGGAGAGTTTGGTTCTTTGGTGGAGTGGCGTGACGGTGAGGTGCGAGATGATTCTGCTGTCTTGGGACATTTTTTGGAGGTGTAGTGTTTTGAATTTTGGGGAGGGTGACATCTGGGATGTTGAGGGAGAATGAAAGGTTTGTCAGATTTCGAACCTGATCAAGCTCTTCTTGTAATTTCAATAACTTATGTTCAAGCTGTGACATATTTTCGTTTGGAATCCGAATACCCTAGCCATCAGTGGCCTCTACCCGTTCAGTTGTGTTCTCCTTCCTGATGTTTCTTGAATCTTCCATTTTATTCTTGCCTTTAGGAGGACTAGGAGGAGGAGTGGGTGGAGGGCACATGTATCTTGTGAGATAAGATAATGATGCCAGAGTGCACGAACTAACCTTTGGGGAGGGGAATAATAAAAGAAAAGAAACAAAACAAAACAAAAAGGTAGCCAAGTCAGTGAGGATTATGAAAAGTATTGCAATATTTAAACACATAGTGCGGGAATGTAAAGTGTGTCCTAATTTGGGAACCTCTTTGTGCCTGAGGTAGGCCTAGCGACAAATTAATTTGGAGAACTTAAAATTCTAAATGCCTCATTTCATTGATAAAAAATATATGAATCCCAAAACGACACTAAATAAACAAGAAATAAAGGTCACTAATGGCCATTGGCCTTATTACGTTTATAAAGCAAGAGAAAGAAATTCCTATCTACTTGGTCCTAGAAGGACCTTCCCCAGACTCGTCATCCTTGGCTCCCTTGAACAGCTTCCCCAACTCGCGAAGACCTAGTAGTAGGTATGCTCTGGCTAGATGTCCACCTTCAGTCCCTTTAGCCTTTTGACAGTCTTCAACCTTTTTGAGAAATTTTTCCTCTAGCTCTATTATGCCTCGCTCTAAATACCGTAGCCTTCTGTTGGTACTAATGGCCATGTTTTTCCATTCCTCGATCAGCTTCTTGTTGGACTCGTGTATCTCACGGTACTCGCTCTCGCATTTACGGATCCTTTTACGCAGGTGGTTGTATTTGGCCTGCGTCTCGGCCTTTTCATATATAATCATGTGTCCTTGAATGAACCCTGGCTTGCCCAAACCATCCCAATTGTCTTCCAACCAACCAGAATAGAAAGGGGTACAATCGGCATGATATTTGTCTGGCTCAATGGTGTCTTTTTCCATTACGATCTTGCAGTTCCACATGTGTTGGGATTGGCACTTGTGAGGACTATCATCATTTTGGAAGTCAGTTCGAAGATGGCTCATATTGGCGACCCTTGGTATGACTTGCTTCCTACCTGCTTGTCTCATAACTCGTAGAGGGACGTAAGAGTATGTTCTTCTCAGGCCAATCAGTATTAGGAATGGTGCATCTATGGACCGGGCAATGAACTCCTCAGTCGGAAACCACTCGAACATCCATTGAACTTGTTCTTCAGTTAGATTATCAAAGAGCTCAACTTATTCCTTGGCATTCTCGGGCTGAGCGAACATGTCGGGAATGTAAGTCATTCGCTTTGGATGGTGGAAAGCGATATGTTCATTCAACGCCCTTCGCTGGAACTCTTGTCGATACTGGCCCTTTTGTAGATGTTCTAAGAGCCAAAGCTAAAGTATTAAGTTGCAACCCACGAAATGTTTTGCCCCTCTTTGACATTTCTCCAAGGCTCGGTATGTGTCTGAAATAATGTTGAATGTCTACCCACCAATCCCCTCCATTAGGGTCTTAGTAACCATGGCCAACCTAGTATGGATTCTTTCTTTCTTCATTGGAAACACGATTAGACCCAGGAAGCAAAACATGAAGACGAATACCCTGCGGTGGATGTGTCCCAAGGATGTGATGGAAAACTCATCATGGTAGGTACGGTTTGATTTGCTATGACCATACCTTTCATACAGGTAGTCAAAAGGGATGTATGAATCTTTTAGGCATACCGATTTTCCATTCTTCTTCAGGCCCATCACTTTAAGGAAACCCTTGCCCGTACGGTTCTCAGGCATCAGCAAACCCGGGGTTTCCCAAACTAGGACTGCCAGTCCTTCTATCTCCTCTAGCAAAGGTGTCATTTCGATGTCCCCAAAGCGGAACACGGCCCTTTCACAATCCCAAAATAAGGTAGCAGCCTCTATTATCATGTTGTTATGCTGGATCTCCAAGAGGGATGGTAGATTACCCAGATATTTTTTAACGAGGGTTTTTTCACTAGAATGTAAATCCTCCCACCAATTTAGCAATTTTGGATGGATGTTGGTGACCATGCCGAATCTGGGGACTTCGTGCCTCATATTTCTGCAAGGCAAACAAGGTTAGGCCCTTACCCCCACCGGACTCGACTATTTAACATCAACAATTAACATGAAACATTTAATTCTCCAAATAAATGCACAGAACTTGATGATGTTCGTTTGGGTTTATGGAAACCCAGTGGACTTTTGGACAAGGCTATATTAAAGGCTATTGTGCGGACAACACATTATCCTGGCTAGGTTTGACCATGATGCATGCAGTAGTATAATGGAGTAAGGTTTCTATGGTGTCTTAGACTGGTTCCCTTGAGAGGACAACTCAAGGGGGAAAGGCACGGAACCGTCGACTGCACCGCGGATCGACTAGTTTTACCGCAAATAAGCCTTTCCGAATTTAGGGGGTAATGATATAGGAAGGCGCAACCACTCATCAAGCTTTGCTATAGTATTTTGTTTGGCACGAGTGGAATATGATGTTGAGCATGAATAGTGCAATAATAACTAAGCATTAAAAGCATGTTGTCATGTATTTGCACGTTAAGAAAGCGGTAAATACAACAGTTATGATTTAAAGCAGTTACAAAGGGAAACAAAGAAACATGTCAGTTTTGTTNCATTCCTAGCAGAGTCGCCATGCTGTCGCGCCCCCTTTTTCCCCCAAGGCACTCCTTTCGGGGCTCGGTTGAAAAGGGTTTATGACATTGGGTTGAGACAACTCGTTCCTTTTGGGAAAGGAGTTTGCATTTTTTGAAGAGTCGCCACCTAACGATTTTAAGGTGCGTTAGGGAACCTAGGGGTTTATTTATAACAACATTTGATAACCAGAGACAGGGTAAGTGCTTAAAATTATCCTAAGGGAAAGTGTTAGGCACCCCTCAGGATCCACAAGTATGGTTCCCGGCCAAACAGCTTTTTGGTGAATTTGTACAATTTAGCAGATAAACAAGCATGGCTCAAATAATAGAGGATTTAAGTCTAAGTACACAGATATTTGAAAACAGTTAATGGAGAGCTAGATTTTGAAAGGAATTACGATCTAAGCATGTTTATGAAAGTAAAGGGATATCCTAGGTTTGTTTATAATATGGATCACATCAAAACAATACCCGGTATGACACTCCTCAAAGAGGGGCTACACGTGGTATTAACGCACCGGTCATCATATCCATATCTACCCTTTCCCACCCCGTGAAAGTAACCAAAGCGAGTGTTGGTCTCTACCTCTATTGCATGTTGTTACCCGTCCCTTCCTATTAGTCCAGGAGGAATTTAGGACTTCTATCCTATAAAGGGGGTTCTAGGCAGACCCTTAAGTTTAAAGGTAAAATACTAGTGCGACATATAGAGAAACGAATAGGACTGCAACTAAGGGGTAACACATAAACAGGAGAGGGCTTAAAGACCTCCACAAACAGTACACATAAATAGCATGTCTCATACAAAATTAAGGTCTCAATTCAGATCCTAAGCATGGAATCTAAGTGATAACAGCAGAGTTCAGATTTATTGCATAACTCAGAGACGAAGTCCTAATCAGGCTTGCCTACTGATTTTTAAACACGCTGATAGTAACTCCAAGAAGACAGTCCCAATTTTATTTCAAGATTGATTTCCTAAGGCTTACCTAGGCGTGGCATAATACTCAATTATTACCAGAATTATTAAGAAAAACAGTATAGGAGGTGTTTCACCTAGATCATGTTGTTCTGGGTTTGCAAGAGACACAGATTGTTTGCCAGTTTATTTAAACATGGGAGGGAGATTGTTTTATACCCTTTCCGTGCATCAACAGTTTTTAATTAGGTGCGACTAAGCGAGTATGCAATGATTTCAAATGCGGATTCCTAAAGCAGGATTTCTAAATGCTTGACATGGTTCATAATATGCAGGATTCCTAAGACATGTTTTCTAAATGCGTAAAAGGATTATTAAGTTGTTAAACATGATCTATATAGCGACAGTGTGCATTAGTTGTCCTAGGAACTGGATTTCTAGATGGTCAATGTATATACATGTCAATTGAGATGCTAAAACAGTGATCTTAAGAACACGGTATCTAATGCAAGTAGCAGAATTTATGGTTCCATAGAGCATGAATGCATATAAGTAACAATTTGTATTGATGCTATTCATTAACCTAAGAGCAGGATTTTGAGTGATCACTATAAGCACAGATGAACAGTAGACATGGGATCCTAGGAACATGATATCTAGTATGACATGGATGCACATATAATATAAAAAGTCCTAAGGCATGATTTCTACCTGTTGATAATTAGATAATATATAGCTACCCTCCCCGTTTTACTAGCCATCCCCAATATTTGTTTACAATAAATTTTTACAGACCATTGATCATGAATTACATAATTGAAATAAGAAAAATAAGAAGTTATTCTATAGAGAGACTACAGATAGGCCCAAATCCTCCAGAACCTCATTTCCATATAGCGTTTCACAACCTTTTCCACAATCTGGGTGTGTCAGAGTTCCCTAAGGACCTCAAGGGATCCCGGGAAGTGCTCACACCCAAATTTCATAGCCAAGATAGAGTAAGTGCAATGTGGAATGGCCAGCCTTAGTGTGTTAGAGTTCAGAGGGAGCTCAGGGATCCCAAGGCAATGCTCACACAAAGGGGGCAGAACTTAAGAGGTCTAGGAGTAAAGTGAGAAAGTGCTTGATATAGTTTGAAAACTTTGAGTAGAAAAACAGTTTTGGAACAGAGACTTAATTGAAATAGCTTTCTCATAATAAAAGTTTAACCACTGAAACAGACAGAAAGAGCAGAAACACCCAACAAGTACACAAAGAACTCATAATAGTCAATCAATCACAACAGGGGTAAGGGGAATTGAGGGACACATAGGTACAGAGTACTAAACATGTAATAGGTAGGAATATGCATAAATAATCAGAGATCCTAAGGGGTTCAAGGCATTGGGGAATACAATGGGGTATAGGATTAGACCATCATAACAGTACCAAACAATTGAGACCCTAATCAAAACAATGTACCAAACACAGGAATGGGGATTCACATAAGAATCGACATGTTGGTCATGACTGGGAGTGGCAAACGGGCGGGTCGTGTCGTATATGGTTCGGGTCGAAATGGGTAATGAAATAAACGGGTAAATTATCCGACCCGACCCATATTTAACACGGGTAATAAACGAGTTAACCCACGGATAAAATGAGTAACCATATTATCCATTCATGACTTCACATTAGCCTCAAGTTCTAATATTACTGAAACAATTAGCCTTACAACAGAAGAACATTACTGAAATAATTTTCCAATAATTGTGGGTGTGTTTGGTATAAAGGAAAATGTTTTCCGAAAATGTTTTCTTGGAAAACAAGTAGTAATCTTATTCATTTTTTGGTGTTTGGTATGCAAATTAAGGAAACTATTTTTCTCAAGAGTATTCATAAATAATTTTGATATAATAAATATGAAGCCATAAACTTTCGAACCAACAACCTTCTGAACCCACAAATTTCATGAACTTTTGAACCGCAAACTTCCGAAACCGCGAAATTTCTAACCCGTAAACTTTGAAACACATAAACCTACGAACTCATATATTTGGAACTTGTAAAATTTTGAACCTGTAAACCGAAAGATGAAAAAAGTAAAACTGAAAATATATTTAACAAAAAATATTTTTTCTGGGAGGAGGGGGGGCAGGGGAGGGGTGCAAAAAAAACAAAAATTTGAAACTTACAAAAAAAAATTGTGCGGGAGTGGGGGCGGGGGGGTGGGCAGGGTGGCGATGGGGGTGCAGAAAAAAAAACAGAAATTTTAAAATTACAAGAAAAGTAAAAAAAAAATTAAAAAATTGTGCGGGAGTGGAGGCAGGGGAGAGGGGTGCAAGTTCAAACGGTTAGTAGGAAAATAGCAAACATATAACATATAAGAAAATAATTTCAACCCAGTACAAGCATACCATAGAGGTTAGATTCACCAGATTCTAATTAAGGGAATAAGAATCAATTAACAGCAAATTAATCATGTAACAAGGTGGGAAATAAACTAAGGTCGTAAATTAGTAAAAATATCCCATAAGAAATCAGTAAGGTTTTCAAATCACAAGGAATCAGGGATTCAAATAAATTAGGAACCCTAATCAAAATAAAATTACAGAGAATCAGGGATTCGAACAGGAATAACATCAATAAAAGGAGATTAACATGAATTGAATAAATAACATGCAAGAAGTCAGAAACCCTAGTAGTGAAAACATATGAAATTAGGGATTCAAATGAATTTATAGGGTAAATAATGAGATAAACGGGAAAGCAAGAGAAATAAAATACATAGATGAATATCATAGGGTAAAATGTCAGTGAATCACAAAGCTCAAGAAACGCAAACACATATGCAAAGACAAATCAGGAACTTAGGGTTTAGGTTTAAAATTAGGGATTTCATCACAGCGGGCCAGATAAAGGAGAGAAACTTAAATGAATCACCGAAACACAGTAGAGACCCTAGGAATTTTAATACTAAAAAACATGGGAAATCATTTAAAAGCGGGGTCATGAAACCCTAGTTGAAAACGAGAGTTGTTTTAGAGAGAAATCGGAAAATCTTTTAGAAAACAAAGAAATAACTTAAAAATACACAGATCTATCATAGATCTAAATGAATCGGAGGGTTTTAAGAATTAGGGTTTCAGAGAGAACCCAGAAAAGATAAGAAAACCTCAAAACATTACTGGTTTTAACCCAAAAGTCATAGATTTTACTCGAACGGCCGGAGGTGGCCGAAAAATGGCATGAAAGGCCGTAGGGGGAGTTGAACCTCTCCAGGCTGACCTGAGGACCTCAGGGTAGTGTCAAACCGGCGTGGGGTGAAGCAGGGGCTAGGAGAGGGTGAGAGGACATGACTTCCGGAGAGGGAGGTGGCCGAAGAGGATGGACAGCGTCCATCGGAGAGGGTGGGAGATNATTTTGATAAACGGTCAGGATTCAGACAGGCGTTGGGTTGGGTAGGCTTAGAGATAGGGCTTGGGTAATTTTTGGCACATTAAATGAGTTAGGACCAGATTTGATTTAGGCTAGATTTTAAATAAAAATTGGCTATTTGTTAAATACCCATCAAAAATAGATAAATAATTATTAAAATAGCTAATAATTAGATAAATGAAATTAAGGCTAAATAGGTGAAATTAAGGTAATTAACTAGTATTAAAATATAAAATGACTGATTATTGAATTAAAATAGCATAAAATGTGTAATTAAGCTATAATTGCAAAGTTGTTGTAAATATAGCCAAATAATGCCAAATTGGCTAATTGTGAAATAATTAAATCCTAATAGGATTAAAAAAATGATATATTAAGCCAAAAATTATTTTTTGAAATTATTTGTAATTCAATTTATGAATAATTATCGGATATAAAGTACTGCATAAATTAGAAAATAAGTTGATAAAAATATGGAAAATTATGGAAAAATACCAATTATTATAAAAAGTGATTTTGAAGGTATATGTGCAAATTTGAAAATAATTTGAGGAAACATTGGGTATCAACATTGATGTGACTTGACATTATTTTGTCATTCCAAAAGCTTAATAACTAAGATAACTATCCATCACTGATACACATACATACATACATACACAGATAAAATAAAAAGCACATGGTATTTGGTCCATGATTTTTTTCCCGTGGTTTTGAATTGGTGGTTTTACTTTTGACCACATATTTTTGTTTTCTTACGTTATCTTTATTTTTCTTAAATAAGAACCACACATTTTTACATAGATTTGATATAAAAAAATTGCACACGCCCCACATTTCTTACACTTTACCTACACACACTACTTATTAACAACAATATCATATTTTATCTTTTGAAAAACCCAAATACTTTCTCTTCTCTCACTTTCAAGAGAGCACATGCCACCCCCATGACTTTCAATCTCTAGTCGGCCAGACACCGGGTTTCACCAGCGGTCGGCCAGCTATCCCTATGCTTCCTTATCTTCTCTTTTTCTCTAAGTTCTCTCTTCCCCACTCATCTTCTCTTTGTGTAACGACCCGACCGGTCATTTTACGATATCGGACCCCGTTCCCATAAATAAAACTTCTCATAGAGGCTTATTAGGATTTATGACTTGTGGGGACGGGTGATTCGGGATTCGGAAGTGTTTAGAGCACTATAGGAACACTTAGTTCCTTAAGGTTGGCATTTTTGCCCAAGTTTGATTTCGGTCAGCATTTTGAGTAAACGACCTCGGAATCGAGTTTTGACAGCTCCAGTAGCTTCGTATGATGATTTCGGACTTGGGCGTGTGTTCGGAATGGGTTTTGGATGACCCGAGAGCGTTTCGGCGCCCAATATCGAAATAAGAATTTCCTTAAGTTTGAAAGTTGGTTTGGAACGTGTTTTTGTGTAATCGCCGTCCAAACGGAATTTCGAGATTGGGAATAGTTCTGTTATGTCATTTATGACTTGCCTGAAAATTTGGTGTCATTCCGAGTAGTATAGGTCGATTCAGCGCATTGTTATAGAATTCAAGAACTTGAAGTTCTTAAGTTTTGATTCTAGGGGTTTTGAGATGTGATTTTGAGGTTTAGTGTTGTTTTGAGTGTTTCTAAGGCTCGAGCGAGTCCGTATTATGATTTGGGACTTGTTGGTATATTTGGACAGAGGCTCGGGTGGGCCCAAGTGCCTCTCGGGCACCAAACGAGGCTAAAAACCAGTTGAAGCAATTGTTGGTGCACCTGTTCTGGTGTAACCGCAGGTGCGGTTGCCCAGTCGCAAGTGCGGGACCGCTCCTGCAGTCCCAGCCTCGCAAGTGAGACCCCCTGGTGGGCTGCCCACCTCTCACAGGTGCGGGCCTTTTACCGCAGTTGCGAGCCCAGGCTCTTTTGTCCATTTTCGCAGGTGTGAGACCGCAGGTGCGGTTCTTGAGCCGCATGTACGGAACCACTGTAGGCAGTGTGTTCTTTTAAAACACGGGAAATGTCCATTTTTCCCCATTTATTCCACCATTAGAGACCTTTAGAGCTTGGGAAAACTGCCCCATGACCTAGCTACTGAAGAGGTAAGTAAATTCTACCCTAGTGTTAGTTTAATACATTAATTACTAGCTAAATTAACTACTTAATTAGTGAAAATTCAAGGAGTTGGGTAGTAACCTAGGGTTTTCGAGAGTTTAAGGAATTACCCGTTAATTTGCTATGAAATCATACAAAAATTATACATTAACGATCCTTAGGTTATGGGTGAGTGTTTCCTTCGTGAATTTTCGGAATCCAAGCGTGCGGGCCCGTGGGTGAATTTTGAGATTTATTCAAGAATGATGAAATGACCAAGTAAAATGGGGAAATTTCATGCTTTTGAGTATAATTTGATATATTTACATAACATTTGACTAGTTTCGAGACCTTGGGTGATGAGCTCGGAGTTTCGGGCACATTCTTGACCCAAGGAGTAGGTTCGACACGATGTGAGTCTCCTTTCTAACCTTTTAAGAGGGAATTGTCCCCATAGGTGATCTAAATGCTACGTGTTAATGTCTGTGAGGGATACGTACGTACCTAGTGACAAGAGTCCGTATGTAGCGGCTATTATTGTCATGTCGGGTAGTTTTAGGACCCACGAGCATGCTTTTATGTGCCTTACATGTATCCCTAAATGTATGATTGAGTTTCTCATTATTCTTGAATTGGCATGAAGATATTAGGAAGTCATGTTTTAATTTCATTACTTAAGTTCTTGTTTTCAAGTATAATCTCTGTAAAATGCCTGAATTTCTAATAATTCTGTGTATGTATATGAGCACCCGCGTCACATGTATGATTCGTGAGGGGGGTAGCCTTATCATTATGTAAACCGCGTCGCATGATCGATTCGCGAGCGGGGTAATAGATGCATCTATGGTTCGAGTCGTTCGACCCTCGGCAGTTCACATTTATTTTCACGACGCTTCGGTCGTACGCTCCGGCATACTATGTGTTGTATATTTGACTGAGGGTCTTGTTGTTATTATATAAACTGCTTCATGTAAAAATGGAAAGTAGTTCATTATATACTACTGTGATTTGACAGGTAGAAGTAAGTAAGTTGTAAATTTATATTTGATATTTCATGTCTTTGTGATTCCAGGATTGTTATCCCTTCTTAGTCTTATTTAGCCCTGTTATTTACTCATGGCCCTAGTAAGTATCACGTCTACTTCTCGTCACTACTTCTTCGAGATTAGACGGGATACTCACTGGGTACATATTTGTTTATATGTACTCATGCTACGCTTTTGTACTTAATTGTACAGGTTCTGAGGCAGGTGCATCTGGTTATCAGACTGGAGCGCGATCTTGAGAGCATACTATGTACCCGACTCTACGGTGAGTTGCTTCCCCTTTGGCGATCCTCAGAAGCACTTGGGAGTTGTCTTTTGCTATCTCTGTCCATTTCCTTCAGACAGTAGCACAGTTATTTTATCTTATTTTGTATATTCCACTAGTCCGCCCGCTTGTGACACTAGGTCTTGGCACATAGTAGATATTATATTTTGGCACTGTATATATGTTATCTACGGCCCTTTTGGTTGTGTTGATTTAAATTGTCTTAGTTATACGTTTTCACCTTACAATGTTAAACCTTAAAAATTGGCAAAGTTTCGGAATAATCTATCAAATAAGGAAATCTTGTTAGTAACACAAGTGTTGGCTTGCCTGACCCCGGCGTTGGGCGCCATCACGACCTAAGTTCGGATTTGGGTCGTGACAACATGGTATCAAAGCCCTAGGTTCACATAGGTCTCACGAGTCACGGGCAGAACCAGCAGAGTCTTACGGATCGGTATAGAGACGTCTGTACTTATCTTCAGGAGGCTATAGGGTGTTAGGAAACCTCTCTTTATTCATACTCTATCGTGAATTCGATGGTGTACTAAAACTCATTCTTCTATTCTATCACAGATGGTGAGGACACGCACATCCGATGTTCCAGACCCGGGAGATGCCGCTACCCTCGCCGTCAGAGGCCGTGGCAGAGGCCGCGGGAGAGCACCGGCCCGAGGTAGGGGACGAGGGCGTCCCAAAGCTATTCCGGTTGCACCACCACCAGAGGATCCTATCATTTATGAGCAGGACGAGATTCCCCTAGCAGATCCTTCTCCAGTGGACTTCATGACGGCGCCAGGCTTCCAGGAGGTCATGGGCCGTATGATGAGATTTATGGACACTATGTCCCAGGCTGGTTTATTTCCAGCAGATCCGGCCACTTCTCAGGCAGGAGGGGGAGTCCATACCCCTACTGCCCAGGCTGTAGGTCAGACAGCAGCATTATATCATACCCCGGGTACACGGCTCGTGGGTGGGGTCCAGCCAATAGCAGTAGCACCAGAGATCAGACCAGCTGCGGACGGCGATCCGCAGAAGTTATTGGATAGATGGACTCGATTTCACCCTCCAATCTTCTAGGGTGAGCGAGGCGAGGATGCCCAGGATTTCATTGACAGATGCAGGGATAGACTGCACAACATGAGGATACTAGAGTCCCATGGAGTGGATTTCACTACTTTTCAGCTTGAGGGCGGGGCCCGTAGATGGTGGTAGTCCTACATCCTTGGTAGACCAGCAGGTTCCCCTCCTATCTCTTGGGAGCAGTTCACTCAGTTGTTTCTGGACAGGAATATTCCACCCTCCGAGAGGGAAGAGTTGCGGTATCAGTTTGAGCAGCTGGAGCAGGGCTATATGTCAGTGACAGACTACGAGGCCAGGTTTTCTGAGTTGTCTCGTCATGCCCTTATGATACTTCCTTCTGACGCTGAGATAGTGCAGAGATTTGTAGCTAGGTTGCACTTAGGTATTAGGTCCAACATGTCCCGAGAGGTGGAGATGGGGACACCCTATCAGCTTGTGGTCGAGATAGCTCGTCGGATTGAGGATTATCGATCGAGGGGCAGAGAGCAGGGTCAGCAGGACAAGAGAGCTAGATTTTTGAGAGATTTCAGAGGTTCCCCAGTCAGAGGTAGGGGTCAGTTCGGCAGGGGCCAGCCTAGGAGGCCTCCATATTCAGCTCCTCCACCACCTCCCCGTGGTGCTCCAGTGAGTCCTTATTTCAGCGCCATGCCGGAGAGTTCTTACCGCCCACCAGCCATTCAGGGTTACCCTAGTGGGTATTTCAGTCATTAGCGGTCTTCTAGTCCTTACTTCAGTGCCATGCCAGAGGGTTCTCACCATCCCCCAGCTATCCAGGGTTCTTCTTCAAGGCAGCAGGCCATGCCACCAGTGAGATATTATGAGTGTGGGGATTTAGCCCATATGAGGAGGACTTGACCCAGGCTTCGGGGCAAGGCTGTTCAGCATGGTTATCAGCTTACTTACTCAGCACCGGTGCCCCGTCCACCCCGAGGTGGGGGACAGACTAGTAGAGGCCGCCCCCGAGGTGGAGGTCAGGCAAGAGGAGCTCTGCCAGCTCCTATTCATTCCAGCGGAGGTCAGTCTTCTGGTGCACCAGCCAGGTTCTATGCTATTCTGGCCCGAGCAGATGTAGTGGCCTCAGACTCCGTGATCACAGGTACTATTTCAGTATGTGGTAGAGAGGCATCAGTGCTATTTGATCCAGGATCCACTTATTCATATGTGTCAGCCTTATTTGCTTGTTTCTTGGATGTTCCTCGTGAGTCTTTGGATTCTCCTATATATGTGTCCACTTCTGTGGGAGATTCTATGGTGGTAAACCGGATCTATCAGTCTTGTGTGATCACCTTCTGTGGGTTCGAGACCAGAGCGGACCTTCTATTGCTCGACATGGTCGATTTTGAGGTTATTCTAGGCATGGATTGGCTATCTCCTTATCATGTCATGATATATTTCCATGCCAAGACAGTTACTTTAGCCATGCCTAAGTCGCCTATACTGGAGTGGAGAGGTTCCTCACTTAGTGCAGCCAGCCGGGTTATTTCATTCCTGAAGGCTCGACAAATGGTCGAGAAGGGTTGTCTGGCCTATCTTGCTTATGTGCGGGACACCACCTCCGAGTCTCCAACGATTGATTCAGTGCCAGTTGGTCAAGAGTTTACTGATGTATTTCCATCAGACCTTCCGGGCATGCCTTCGGATCATGATATTGATTTCCGTATCGATGTAGCTCCAGGAACTCAGCCTATTTCCATTCCCCCGTACCGTATGGCTCTGAAGGAGTTGAAGGAGCAGCTTGAGGAGTTGTTAGCTAAGGGGTTTATCAGACCGAGTGTATTGTCGTGGGGTGCTATAGTCCTATTTGTGTAGAAGAAAGATGGGTCTATGCGGATGTGTATTGATTACCTCCAGTTGAACAAGGTCACCATTAAGAACAAGTATCCTTTGCCGCGCATTGATGATTTGTTTGACCTATTGCAGAGTGCTCGGGTGTTTTCTAAGATCGATTTGAGATCGGGGTACCACCATCTGAAGATTCGGGCATCGGATGTCCCAAAGACTGCTTTTCGTACGAGATATGGCCACTATGAGTTCCTGGTGATGTCCTTTGGCTTGACTAATGCCCCAACAGCGTTCATGGACTTGATGAATAGGGTGTTCATGCCGTATATTGATTCCTTTGTCATTGTCTTCATTGATAACATCTTGATTTACTCACGTAGCCTGGGTGAGCACGAGCAGCATTTGAGAGTTGTGCTCCAAACCTTGCGGGAATAGAAGTTATATGCTAAGTTCTCTAAGTGTGAGTTCTGGTTGGATTCCGTGGCATTTTTGGGGAATGTGGTATCTGGAGAGGATATCAAGGTTGATCCTCAGAAGATTGAGGCAGTTCATAGTTGGCCGCGTCCTACTTCAGCTACAGAGATCAGAAGCTTCTTGGGTCTAGCAGGTTATTACCGCAGTTTTGTGGAAGGGTTTTCTTCTATTGCAGCCCCATTGACTAGATTGACTCAGAAGAATGCCCCGTTCTGATGGTCCGACGAGTGTGAGACGAGCTTCCATGAGCTCAAGGCATCATTGACTTCAGCACCAGTTCTAGTATTGCCTTTCGGTTCAGGGATGTATACAGTGTATTGTGACGCTTCACGCGTTGGTTTGGGGTGTGTGTTGATGCAGGAAGGGAGATTTATTGCTTATGCTTCGCGCCAGCTGAAGGTTCATGAGAAGAATTACCCTATGCACGATTTAGAGTTGGCGGCGATTGTTCATGCTCTTAAGATTTGGAGGCACTACTTGTATGGAGTGTCCTGTAAGGTTTATACACACCATCGCAGCTTGCAGCACTTGTTCAAGCAGAGGGATCTTAATTTGAGACAGCGCAGATGGCTTGAGTTGTTGAAGGACTATGATATCACCATTCTTTATCATCCGGGCAAGGCAAACGTGGTAGTCGATGCCTTAAGTAGGAAGGCAGAGAATATGGGTAGCTTGTCTTATATTGCAGCAGATGAGAGACCTCTAGCCTTGGACATTCAGTCCTTGGCTAATCGCCTGGTGAGATTAGACATTTCATAGCCTCGTCGAGTTTTAGCACATGTGGTTGCTTAGTCTTCGTTATCGGGGGAGATTAAGGCTCGGCACTTTGATGATCCGTACTTGGCAGAGCTACGAGAGACAGTGATTCAGGGTGGTGCCAAGGAGGTTACTATTGGCGAGGATGGTGTTCTGAGAGTTCAGGGCCATTTATGTGTTCCTAATGTCGATAGCCTTAGAGGGAGGATTTTAGAGGAGGCACACAGCTCTCGGTATTCTGTTCATCTTGGTGATACAAAGATGTATCGTGATTTGAAGCAGCATTTCTGGTGGAGGCGGATGAAGAAGGACATTGTGGAGTATGTGGTTGGGTGTCTTAATTGCCAGCAGGTTAAGTGTGAGCACCAGAGGCCAGGAGGCCTACTTCAGCAGATGCCCATTCTTGAGTGGAAGTGGGAGCGCATCACTACAGACTTCATGGTTGGGTTGCCTCGGACTTTGCGGAAGGTTGACGCGGTTTGGGTCATTGTGGATAGATTGACCAAATCGGCGCATTTCATTCCAGTGGCTACTACTTATACTTATGAGAGGTTGGCCCAGATCTACATTCGGGAGATAGTCCAGTTGCACGGTGTACCGGTGTCCATTACATCAGATCGAGGTCCTTAGTTCACCTTGCATTTCTGGAGAGCATTGAATAGTGAGATGGGTACCCAGATAGATCTCAGCACAGCATTTCACCCTCATACTGATGGTCAGTCGGAGCGTACAGTTCAAATATTAGAGGACATGCTCAGGGCATGTGTGATTGACTTCGGAGGTCAGTGGGACCAGTTCTTGCCTTTGGCCGATTTTGCTTATAATAATAGTTATCAGTCCAGCAACGAGATGGCTCCATTTGTGGCCTTGTATGGTCGGCGATGTCTTTTTCCTATCGGGTGGTTTGAGCCTAGCGAGGCTAAGTTATATGGCACCAACCTGGTGAGGGTTGCTTTGGAGAGGGTGAAGTTGATTCAGGAGAGGCTCTGCACAGCACAGACCAGACATAAGAGTTACGCGGATCAAAGGGTGAGTGATGTATCATTTATGGAGGGAGACAAGGTTCTGTTGAAGGTCTCGCCGATGAAGGGTATTATGAGGTTCGGGAAGAAGGGCAAGCTGAGCCCACGGTTTATAGGTCTTTTTGAGGTGTTGAGGCGAGTTGGAGAGGTTTCTTATGAGCTTGCTTTACCTCCCAGTTTATCAGGAGTTCATCCGATCTTTTACGTGTCCATGCTCCGGAGGTACCACGCCGACTTCTTGCACGTGGTCGATTTCAGCACTATTCAGTTGGATGAGATGTTGGGCTACGAGGAGGAGCCAATTGCTATTATTGATAGACAGGATCGCCAGTTGAGATCCAAGAGAGTTTCTGTCGTAAATGTCCGATAGAGGGGCCAACCAGTCGAGAAAGCGACCTGGGAGTCCGAGGAGGACATGCGAAGCAGATATCCGCACTTATTCAGCACTTCAGGTATGATTCTAGACCCGTTCGAGGACGAATATTTGTTTAAGAGGTGGAGAATGTAACGACCTGACTGGTCGTTTTGCGATATCGGACCCTGTTCCCCTAAATGAAACTTCCCATAGAGGCTTATTGTGATTTATGACTTGCAGGGACGGGTGGTTCGGGATTCGGAAGAGTTTTGAGAAGTATAGGAACACTTAGTTCCTTAAGGTAGGCATTTTTGGCCAAGTTTGACTTCGGTCAACATTTTGAGTAAACGACCTTAGAATCGAGTTTTGACGGTTCCAGTAGCTTCATATGATGATTTCGGACTTGGGCATATGTTCGGAATGGGTTTTGGATGACCCGGGAGCATTTTGGCACCCAATATCGAAATAAGAATTTCCTTAAGTTTGAAAATTGGTTTGGAACGTGTTTTTGTGTTATCGCGGTCCGAACGAAATTTCGAGACCGGGAATAGTTCTGTTATGTCATTTATGACTTGCCTGCAAAATTTGGTGTCATTCCGAGTAGTATAGGTCGATTCGGCGCATTGTTATAGAACTAAGAACTTGAAGTTCTTAAGTTTTGATTCTAGGGGTTTTGAGATGTGATTTTGAGTTTTAGCGTTGTTTTGAGTGTTTCGAAGGCTCGCGTGAGTCTGTATTATGATTTGGGACTTTTTGGTATATTTGGACGGGGGCTCAGGTGGGCCCAGGTGCCTCTCGGGCACCAAACGAGGCTAAACACCAGCTGAAGCAATTGTTGGTGCACCTGTTCTGGTGTGACCGCAGGTGCGGGACCGCTCCTGCGGTCCCAACCTCGCAGGTGAGACCCCCTGGTGGGCTGCCCACCTCTCGCAGGTGCGGGCCTTTTCCCGCAGGTGCGGAGCCGCTGGTGCAGACTCCTGACCGCAGGTGCGAGCCCAAGCCCTTTTGTCCATTTCTGCAGGTGCGAGCCTTTGCTCGCAGGTGCGGTCCTTGAGCGGCATATGCGGAACCATTGTAGGCAGTGTGTTCTTTTAAAACACGGGAAATGTCCATTTTTCCCTATTTCTTCAACCATTAGACCTTGAGATCTTGGGAAAACTGCCCCACGACCTAGCTACTAAAGAGGTAAGTAAATTCTACCCTAGTGTTAGTTTAATACATGGATTACAAGCTAAATTAACTACTAAATTAGTGAAAATTCAAGGAGTTGGGTAGTAACCTAGGGTTTCCGAGAATTTAAGGAATTACCCGTGAATTGGCTATGAAATCATACAAAAATTATACATTAACGATCCTTAGGTTATGGGTGAGTGTTTCCTTCGTGAATTTTCGGAATCCGAGCGTGCGGGCCCGAGGGTGAATTTTGGAATTTCTTCAAGAATGATGAAATGACTAAGTAAAATGGGGAAATTTCATGCTTTTGAGTATAATTTAATATATATACATAACATTTGACTAGTTTCGAGTCCTTGGGTGACGAGTTCGGAGTTTCGGGCGCATTCTTGATCCGTGGAGTTGGTTCGACACGAAGTGAGTCTCCTTTCTAACCTTGTAAGAGGTAATTGTCCCCATAGGTGATCTAAATTCTACGTGTTAATGTCTGTGGGGTCTACGTACGTACCTAGTGACGAAAGTCCGTACGTGGTGGCTATTATTGTCATGTCGGGTAGTTTTAGGACCCACGAGCATGCTTTTATGTTCCTTACATGTATCCCTAAATGTATGATTGAGTTGCTTATTATTATTGAATTGGCATGAAGATATTAGGAAGTCATGTTTTAATTTCATTACTTAAGTTCTTGTTTTCAAGTATAATCTCTATTAAATGCCTGAATTTCTAATAATTATGTTTATGTATATGAGCACCCGCGTCACATGTATGATTCCTGAGCGGGGTAGACTTATCATTATGTAAACCGCGTTGCATGATCGATTCGCGAGCGGGGTAATAGATTCATCTATGGTTCAAGTCGTTCGACCCTCGGCAGTGCACATTTATTTTCACGACGCTTCAGTCGTACGTTGCGACATACTATGTGTTGTATATTTGACTGAGAGTCTTGTTGTTATTATATAAACTGTTTCATGTAAAAAGGGAAAGTAGTTCATTATATACTATTGTGATTTGACAGGTAGAAGTAAGTAAGTTGTAAATTTATATTTGATATTTCATGTCTTTGTGATTCCAGGACTGTTATCCCTGCTTAGTCTTATTTAGCCCTGTTATTTACTCATGGCCCAAGTAAGTATCAGGTCTACTTCTCGTCACTACTTCTTCGAGATTAGACGGGATACTCACTAGGTACATATTTGTTTATATGTGCTCATGTTACTCTTCTGTACTTAATTGTACAGGTTATGAGGCAGGTGCATCTGGTTATCAGACAAGAGCGCGATCTTGAGAGCATACTCTGTACCCGACTCTACGGTGAGTTGCTTCCCCCTTGGCGATCCTCAGCAGCACTTGGGAGTTGTCTTTTTCTATCTCTATCCATTTCCTTCAGACAGTAGCACAGTTATTTTATTTTATTTTGTATATTCCACTAGTCCGCCCGTAGGCTTGTGACACTAGGTCTTGGCATGTAGTAGATATTATATTTTGGCATTGTATATATGTTATCTACTGTCCTTTTGGTTGTGTTGATTTAAATTGGCTAAGTTATAGGTTTTCACCTTACAATTTTAAACCTTAAAAATTGGCAAAGTTCGGAATAATCTATCAAACAAGGAAATCTTGTTAGTAACACAAGTGTTGGCTTGCCTGGCCCTGGCGTTTGGTGCCATCAAGACCTGAGTTCGGATTTGGGTCGTGAAACTCTCACTTTTCGTCGCTACCACGCTAGAGAATATCATGGACAGTGACAATCGGCGTATCTACAATTGGGACACCTTCGGTAACGAGCCAAAAGCTCTATTTCCAGGTCATTGCCGCTTCAACACTTTAGATCTACCATTTTTCTTACCAGGTTCAATCGGAAATTCAACTGGTGATGATCAATAGATCTAGCTGGACATTTTTGTTGCAATATTTATTGGTTTGTTCATTAGCGCGATGCTCCATTTTTCACCATCCTCATTGTAGTTTCCTATTTATGTGTTACTCCGGCGATCCTCGTCTAACTTGTATTTCACCAAAATTTCGTCTGATATTCCGCCTATCGCCACCACACAATGACCCATGATTGTTTTTGCCTCTATGAAGATTTTCTGGTGTTAAAATTTTAATTCTTTGTTATATCACATCTCTATTTAATCTTACTACTAATAATCTAGTTTATCCCCTATTTTTGTGTTTGTTTAATTTTTTGGGACCCTTTTTGGTTAAAATCATGTTTCAATTGCTTCGTAAAGTTATCTCTTGCTTTTGCCTAACAAAAACTCGTTATCGTTCAATTTTTGGTATTGTTTGGGCAGCGATTGACATTGTTATTACCCATTTCTTCGCAAGGAATCTATTACTAGTATCTAACAATACAGTAATGCATGCTACTGATTTTTATTGGGTACGCCAATTAAAAAATGTACAAATTATTGAGGCCAGGACCTCCGATTGACCCCCCCCCCCCCCCCCCCCAAATTGGACTAGAAAATAATAAGGCGATGACAATAAATTATCAAGAAATAAATGATAAGAATTATGATAAACCAACCCTTCGGATGGCGATACGGTTGGCCACTATAGTCGTAACTAAGGCGGCTCCCGTTCTCATGTCTAGACGAAATTGAATATATAATAGCCTCTATAATTATTTACAATATTTCTTCAAAAATACTTTGACGTCTTTCCATTATTTTGTCAAAGTTGATTTCAAAATATTTCAATACTTTATATTTTTACATTATATTATTTCACCAATGTTTGTCTTCTTATTTTGCGAGGCACTCTGCCTGAAGCATGTCGGAAAGATGACGCTCGAAGACAAAACACAAACCACTGTCAAATCCCCCACTCCGTACTTCCCGTTCTCGAATGTATATTAAACTCACTAGTATAGTAAAAATATTAGTTAGGATGTCTTTTATTGTTTACATTCAGAGATTGTGTAACGACCCGACCAGTCATTTTGAGCATTAGCATTTCGTTCAGCTATTTGGAGTCTTAATTAGCTTCCTATGATTTATTACGACTTGTGTTTATCGTCGGTTTTGGTTTTCAGGTGTTCCATAATTTATTTGGAAGAATGAATTTTATGTTTGAAGCTATACGTCGGAAGAGTTAACAAAGTTTGAATTTTTAGTACTTGACCTCGGTTTAGAATTTTGATGGTTCTGTTATGTCCGGTGGTGATTGTGGACTCGAGCGTATTCTCGGATTTGCATTTGGATATTTCTAGAAGGTTTCGACATTAACTGGCGAACGTTGGAAATTTGACGGTTTGGAATGTTCATAAGTTTGACCGGGAGTTGACTTTGATTATATCAGGTTCGGATTGTGGTTCCGGGAATCATAACAGCTTCGTTATGTCATTTGGGACTTGTGTGCAAAATTTGAGTTCATTCCGAGTTGATTCGATAAAGTTCGGCACGAGTTTAAGTTGAAAGATTCAAAGTTCATTAAGTTTGATTTGAGGAGCGATTCATGATTTTCATGTTGTTACGGGTGATTTGAGGCCTCGAGTAGGTCTGTGTTAGGTTATGAGACCTTTCTCTATACATGAACTTCCTACATGCTCGAATAATTAAGTTATGATCCATGTTAGAAAGTATGTTTAGGCTATATACTTATTCTGCTGGGACCCACCGAGGTCATTTTTTATGTTGAGTTATTTCCTTAAATTGTAACTACATACTCAATCATATTCATTCATTTACATATCATATCTCTGTCACTATTATCATCGTTGTCACATCATGTTATCATTATTTGGGCTGATTGGCATGAGATTTGTGAGCCCGACGGACTGGAGACATTGATGGCTGAGTTGAGGCTGAGGGCCGGATTGTGAGTGATATTGATAGCACCAGGTTGCACGTCACAGCAAGTGTTATTGATTCATGAAGGGATGGGGTTGCACGCTGCAACGGGTATTAGTTATTCATATATGGACCGAGTTGCACGTCGCAACAAGCCTTGTGGCTATATGTGGATCGGGTTGCACGCCGCAACAAATGTTATGGATATATGTGGATAGGGCTACACGCCGTAATATTCCTTATTGCTATATGTGGATCGAGTTGCATGTCGCAACATTCCTTATGGCTATATGTGGATCGGGTTGCATGCCGCAATAGGCTTTATAGGCTTTATTACTATTGATGGGATCGGGTTGCGCACCGCAGCAGGCACCGTACAGTGTTGAGTGACTGAGTGTGCTGAGGGATTGAGAATGATGAATGGGAGTGCGAGACAGTGAGATTGAGTACTCTAAGAGTTTGAGTACATGAGTTCATTACTGTCATGCATTGCATTGACATGTATACTTGACATTTATTCACAGAGATGCATTTCCTCATGCTACACGGTATTGTGACATTCATGACTTCACATGCACAATTACATGTAGACATAGAGATGTAATTTCCTCTTACAATCTGAGGTTGAAATATTTTATCTGTTGTTGAAAGTTTTTGGGAAAAATCACAGTTTTCTTATATACTCACATTTTGGTGAATTTGGAGAAAGAATTGGGTTTTACTGTTATACATGAAAAGCATGCATATTTTTCCGTAACTGTGGACGAGCTGAGCATCATATCTTTGGGTTGTTTCTTGTACTACTTTTATTATATTATTATGAGTTATTGTTTTCCATTGGTGTTGGACTCTGATTGTTTGTCCAAGTTCGTCATTGCTTTCAACCTAAGGTTAGGTCTATTACTTATTGAGTAAGTGGGGTCGGTTGTACTCATACTACACTTATGCACCTTGCATGCAGATTATGGATGTTGATTGTTGTTGTGAATGGCGGGAGCTGGCATTGAAGATGTACATGCATTCTGATCATAGCTGCCACTTATTCTTGGTAGCTTTAGAATTATTAATTTGTTCATGTATCTTTCAAATAGATGATGTATTTATTTCATACTAGATTTGTAAACTCTAAATCTTAGAAGCTCGTGATTTGTACTACTAGTCCTTGGGATTTTGTATAAAAGCTCATCTATTTCATCATTTGAATAGGAATGTTGCTATTTGGCTTACCTAGCGGGCTGGGTTGGGTGCTATCACGACTAGTTAGATTTTGGGTCGTGAGAAATTGGTATAAGATCTCTAGGTTCATAAGTTCTACGAGTCACGAGCAAGTGTCTAGTAGAGTCTTGTCGATCGGTATGATGACGTCTATACCTATCTTCGAGAAGTTACAGGGCATTTAAGATAAACTTCCCATCTTTCTCAACTTATCGTGCAACATTGATTCAGCTAGAAGCGTATCTCTTTGAATTCCTTCCACTCACTCGTATGCACATGTGAGCTCTCGATATCAGTTGTACATTGACGGCTTGTGGAACTCCATGGATGAGGTGTGAGATGTATTTTTTGTGTTGTGGTGATGGGGCGGTCTGAAGGACATGAGGCCAGAGGTAGACCGCAACTTAGGCTCAGTAGTTTTAGTTGTGTGAGTATATGCTTTTGGACTTCTATGTATGGTGGTGTTCCTATGAGTGGGACCGGTGGCTCGGTAAGTAGTTGGATGTCTATATGATGTGAATGTGAGATGTGTTTGGATGGTTCGAATGCGTTGAGAAGAGTTTGCTTGAGATGCGAAAAGGGCAATTGGGTGCTTGATGTCTGTGGATGTGTTACACAGTCTGGAGTTATGATTATTTTGAGGGACTCTTTCATGTTATTTCGTTGGTGGGACGAAGTAGATTTTCAAGTCTTGTTGAAGAGTTCAGACTCAGGGAGATTAAGTGATTGCGCATTAGTTGTGGCTGTGAAAAGGGTATAGAGAGATGTCAGTTTGAGACGGGTGGATTATCACATGCGGGGTGATCTACGGATGTGTGATCCTTATGATGTTGTGTGGAGGCTTTCTTTTCTACCAGTGGGTATAGGTGTTGCGATTTGAGTTGGATTGGTTGAGAAAGTTGACCTGACCATCACGAGGATGAATGCGAGCTTAGCAGATGATTTGAGGTATTATATGGTTTGTTTTACATGAGCTTATGAAGTATTTCGTTGAATCTCACTATGGTATTATGGCAGTTAAAGTATATGGGCATTGTGAGTTATCGCGTGTTTTGATCTATGGCTTTAAGCCTAGTGGGGGAGTCTACTATCGACGATTTGATTGCTACGTGTTGTATTGGATTTGTTCTAAGGCGTACTTGTGGATCAGTATAACTTGCATAGGCTGGTTTTGAGGATGACTTAAGCAAGGAAATTTCTGGATGCATGATGTATTACACCTTATCGACATATGGAAGTCTCGGGAATGGTTTAGGGTTGTTGTTCATGATGGATGTAATGTACTAAAAATGGGGGGGGGGGTATTGATAATAGGCTAGATTCACGTAGTTTAGCGCATATTTATACCCCAACTTGATGATGCTTCATTGTCTTAGGAATGGTATATAATGTTAAAATGGCTCTAATTGTGGATTTTATGTTTCGCAGGAGCAAAGTGTGTGTATGAGGACCTAGGATGGTGTTTAGAGCCAAATTGAAGAAGAAAATACCTTTGGAGTTTTTAGCGTGTGAAAAGAAGGAAGAAAATTGATGATGCAGACTACTAGTCCACTAGCGCGGCCGCGCTAGTCCAAGTCCCAGAGGCAGAATGAAACCCCATTAGCGCGGTCTTAGCACGACCGCGCTAGCCCAACGATCCAAGATAGAACACTTGCCCATTAGCGCGGCCAGTAGTGCTCCCACTAGCGCGGCCGCGCTAGTCCAGTTCGCACACATTATTTTCAGGGGTAAAATTGGAAGCTTGGGATAATTCCACCTAACCTATATAAGGTTCAGCTCGCCCAAATGAGAGGATTATCAAGGTTTAGAGTCTTGTTCAAGAAAAACAAAGGCAAGAGGCAAGGAGGGCAATTGGGCATCAAATCTCATCTCTCTTCCTTGTATTTTTATCATTGTTGATGAATTCTTCTATGGCTATTTTCAGTACAATTATGAGTAGCTAATTAATTTAGTCTAAGGTTTTGGTGAACCCTATTGAGGATGAACATCTTGTTATATTAATATAGTTTTCTTGGTTTTAATCTCTATTTGTTCAACTAAGTTCATATTGTAGTTGATTGAAGGGCCCTCAATTAGCTGTGCATATTTAGTGTGTATCTACTCGGGAGAGAGTGCATATTTAGGTAGATGTTGAACAACACCACTCCCAAGGTATAGGAGGGATCCATAACCGAGGGTGTAAAGGTTGGATTAGGGATAACGATACCTTGGGTGCAATCTAAAGTGAGCCATAATAAAAGCTAGCTAGCGTAACTCGGGAGAGATTTACGGTAAAAATAGTGCTCATGATTGATAGAGACAGTTAAACCAAACTATACGAAATATACAAGAAGTGATTCCATCAACAGGGAAAATCATAACCTTAGATCCTTCTCGCATTTGTTTACAACTCAGCAATAGTTATCTTATAGTTTAACTACTTTCATTCAGTCTTAGTCAGTAAAAACACCAACAACTATTATTCAAAGTCTTTGGGAAGTTGATTACGAAGAATCGAGTGATTCTAACAGCAATAATTGATAGGTTAATTCCCTGTGGGATTCGACTCTGGGAAAAATACTCAGATTAAATTTGCAACGTCCGCTTAGTCCTTTTTATAAGGCATAGTTGGGCGTGATCGAATTTTGGCGCCGTTGCCGGGGACTTAACGGTGTTATAGAGTTGGAAGAAATACAAAAGTCTTAAGTGTCGTAAATTTTCTCACTTTCAATCTATACATTGGAATTTTAATGTTTGCTAACTTGGTGGTACAGGTGCATGCCTAGGGACTCATCGAGAACTGGTGAAGTACTTGAAGCCTTATCAGACCCCGAGAAAGTTTTCAAGGCCTTGAACTAGGCAAACCGGAAAAGAAAACAACAACCATCAATTGAACAAATTGAAGCCGACATGGTAGATCTAAACAACAGGAACAACAATGGGGATGACGTGGTAGATCCAGTTGTGCATGGTGTGGCACCTCTTATGGCTGAGGCGCCTTTATATGACTGGGAATAACCCACGGCAATAGTAGTCCCTCAGATACAAGCTGAATCTTTTCAGATCACCAATAATATGTTGCACTTGTTGCAGAATAAGGGACTATTTTCGGGGTCATACATTGAGGATCCCCAACAGCATTTGAAAAATTTTCTGCCGATTTGCAAAACTCAAAGGCAGCCAAACGTCGCTCAAGAAGCAATAAAACTATGTTGTTTCCATTCTCAGTGACAGGAGCAGCCCAAACTTGGCTAAACTCGCTCCCCATCATATTCATTTCCACATGGGAGGAGTTAGTTAAGAAGTTCGTGAACAAGTTCCACCCTCCCAACAAGACTGCTCAACAAATTGATGAAATCTTGAGCTTTAGACATAAGCTAACGGAAAGACTGCAAGAAACATGGGAGAGATTTTAAGGGATGTTGGTTATCTGTCCGCACCACGGTATCCCAGAGCAGATGTTGGGGCAGCATTTCTATATGGGTCTGGCAGATAGTGTGAAGCAAATGTTGATGCTTCAGCTGGTGGAGCATTCTTGAGCAAAACATGGAGAGAAAGTCAGATCCTGCTTGATAAAATGGCACAGAATTCGGGGTGGACCACCAGGAATGCACCCATCACTCTAGTAGTGCACTCAGTGGCCTTAGATCCATCCAACAATCTTGCTGAAAATATGGCCACCTTAATGACACAAATGAGCATACTCACAAAAAAGTTGGAGGAGTCAAGGCAAAAGCACCAGGTACATATTGTGGACACTACCAATGGGGGCTTATGCACATCTTGAATTAGCCAACCACTTGGTAATCAGTGGAATGCTGAAAATGATCATCATCATTACCCTGAAAATATGAACTATGTGTCGAATTATGGGGGCCAGCGATAGGGTGGACAGAATTGGGGCCAGCAAAACCAGCCATACAGGCTAGTTCAGCACCAGCACAACAGTGGAAACATGGGAGTCATGCGACCTCACGGTAATGTGGCGCCTTACCAAAGGCCACAGGGGTACAATAATCAAAATCAGAACCATAGCAGGCTTATCAACCCCCTCAGCAACAACATAGTGGTAGACAGGAAGATGGGTTTTCCAGACTTGAACAATGATGCAACAGGTTATTGGGTCAACTGCAAAAATAAGTGAGAGAGTAGATGCACATGAGTCAGCTATTAAAAATATTGAAGTGCAAATGGGCCAGATCACGATGTCTTTGAATAATCGTCCTCATGGGACATTTCCTGCAGACACAGGTAAATCCTAAGGATCAGGGTCCAAAGTAGCTGATGGCAGTGAGTCTACGAAATGGCAGCGACTTAGACTTAGAGCAGGAAAGAGCTAGAGAAAGCAGACAGGCTGAGACACTGGTACAAGTGCCTATTGAAATTGATGATTCAACAAAACAGACTGAGGTGACAGTGCAGCCTATATAGGGAGAAACTAGCACACAGACCGAGGCTGAGAAAGAAGTGGAAATAGCCCAAGAACCGGTAATAGAGGTGGTACCTGACAAGGAAAAATCCCAAATCACTAGGAAAAGAGACCTCTAGCACCATTCTCACAGAGGCTGGCTAAGTATCAGAAGAATGAGCAGTATAAAAAGTTCTTGGACATGTTGAAACAAATACAGGTAAACATTCCTTTGATTGATGCTCTGAAAGAGATGCCTGGGCATGCCAAAATGATGAAGGACTTAATGTCCCAAAAATTTGACTTCCATGACTTGGCCACAGTGACGCTTACTCAGACTTGCAGTGATGTTGTGACCCCACCAATTGCGGAAAAGCTATCTGATCCAGGGAGTTTCACCATTCCCTGCACGATTTGAAATTTTGCCTTTGCAAAGGCACTTTGTGATTTAGGAGGAACATGATGAGTCCTTAACTATTGAGGACCCCCTTGATGCATGTTTGATGAATTTGGGTGAGGTAAATGGGGAAGAATTGGCAGAATGGGTGTTACCGCTTGAAGGAAAAGGTTTTTGGCCGAGGTCTCTCGAGTTTGAGTCCTACACTTAGAAAAGAGAGAGACTCCGCCAACCAAACCATCTGTTGAAGAACCACCCAAGCTGGAATTGAAGCCACTGCCATCCCATCTCAGGTACGCGTTTCTTGGACCTAATTCTACTTTACTTGTTATTATCTCATCCAGTTTGTTAGATGTGCAGGAAAAACAGCTATTACAGGTACTCATTAAGTGTCAGACTGCCATTGGTTGGACCATGGCAGACATAAAGGGAATCAGCCCGACATACTGTATGCACAAAATTTTGTTGGAAGAGGGCCACAAACCTTCCAGGGAGCACCAAAGGCGGCTGAACCCAAACATGAAAGAAGTGGTGAAGAAGGAAATCATAAAGTGGTTGGATGCGGGAATCATTTTCCTCATCTCTGACAGCAACTGGGTTAGCCCAGTACAATGTGTTCCTAAGAAGGGTGGCATGACGGTTGTAAAAAATAACAACAATGAGCTGATATCCACAAGGACCATCACTAGCTAGAGAATTTGCATGGACTATAGAAAGTTAAATCTTGCCACCCGTAAAGATCACTTCCCACTTCCCTTCATCGATCACATGCTCGACAGACTGGCAGGGAGGTCTCACTTTTTTTTCCTGGATAGGTACTCGGGGTACAACCAAATTTACATCCCCGGAAGACAGGGAAAAGACCTCCTTCACATTTACCTACGGGATTTTTGCCTTCAGAAGGATGCCCTTTGGCTTATGCAATGCACCCGTCACATTTCAAATTTGCATGATGGCAATATTCATTGACATGGTCGAGGATATAATGGAGGTTTTCATGGATGATTTCTCAGTGGTGGGAGATTCATTCGATGAGTGCCTAGAAAATCTGACACGAATGCTGAAGAGGTGTATTGAGACAAACCTTGTGCTTAATTGGAGAAGTGCCATTTCATGGTACAAGAAGGTATCGTCTTGGGACACTTGGTGTCATGCAAAGGAATCGAGGTGGATCGTGCTAAATTTGATGTTATAGCAAAGCTCCATCATCGGTTAAAGCAATAAGGAGTTTCCTTGGTCATGTCGGGTTCTACCGGCGATTCATTAGAGACTTCTCCAAAATAGCCAACCCCCTATGTAAATTGCTCGAAAACAATAACCCTTTTGTGTTTTCTAATGATTGCAGGGTGGCTTTTGATGAGTTGAAAAAGAGGCTAGTCAAGACCCCGATCATTGTTGCCCCCGACTGGGAGCAACCATTCGAGCTCATGTGTGATGCCAGTAACTATGCAGTGGGAGCAGTGTTAAGACAGCGGAAGGAAAAGATAATGTACTTGATCTACTACGCAAGTAGGACATTGAGTGGAGCTCAGCTAAACTACACTGTGACCAAAAAAGAGATGCTGGCAGTGGTGTTTGCTTTTGACAAGTTCATATCATACCTGATCGGTTCTAAGGTGATTGTGTACACAGACCATAATGCCCTCGGGTATTTGATTGAGAAGAAAGAATCCAAGCCGCGCTTGATTCGTTAGGTGCTGATACTGCAAGAATTTTATCTAGAAATTCGTGATCGTAAGGGCACGGAGAACCAAGTCGCGGATCATCTGTCGCGACTTGAAGGAGCTGAAAATGCTGTGGAAACAGAGGATATTCTGGAAACCTTTCTAGACGAGAAGCTACTCGCCACGAGCATGGAGGAAGTGCCATGGTATGCTAACCTTGCAAACTACCTGGCAAGTGGTATTGAGCCCTATGAACTCTCAGATGTTCAAAAGAAAAAGTTTTATCGTGATTTACGCAATTATTACTGGGATGAACCTTACTTGTTTAGAATTGTATTGACAATATGATTTGGAGGTGCGTCCCCGAGATAGAATAATTTTCTGTTTTGCAGGCATGTCACGCATCAGCGTATGGAAGGCATTTTGGAGGAGTAAGAACGGCGGCCAAAGTTCTAGAGGCTGAATTCTACTGGCCGACTGTGTTCAAAGATGCACACCAATGGGTGAAGGGTTGCGATGAGTGTCAAAGGACGGGAAACATATCCCATCGTCATGAGATGCCCATGAACCCGATTTAAGAGGTTGAGGTGTTTGATGTATGGGGGATTGACTTAATGGGTCCCTTTTTCAACTCATATGGTAATAAGTACATACTTGTTGCTGTAGACTACGTGTCTAAATGGGTGGAAGCTGCAGTACTCCCCACCAATGACGCAAAGGTGGTAGTGGGGTTCTTGAAGAAAAACATATTCACCCCTTTTGGGATCCCAAGGGCCATCATCAGTGACGAAGGCACTCACTTTTGCAATCGTGCTTTTGAAAAGTTGTTAGCTAAGTACGATGTGCGCCACAAGGTGGCAACCCCTTATCACCCTCAGACGAGTGGGCAGGTTGAGGTGTCAAATCGAGAAATCAAGAGTGTGCTGACTAAAACGGTAAATGCCACAAGTACTGATTGGGCGAAAAAGTTGGATGACGCACTCTCGGCCTACAGAACTGCATTCAAAACGCCAATTAGTATGTCACCATACAAGTTAGTGTTCGGAAAGGCATGTCACCTGCTGGTAGAACTAGAACATCGAGCGTTGTGGGCACTAAAATAGTTAAATATGGATCTTGATGTTGCGGGAACAAGTCTAGTCACTGAACTACATGAGCTAGATGAATTCAGGTATCTCGCCTTTGAAAGCACGAGGCTGTATAAAGAAAGAATGAAAAGGTTACATGATAAGAACATTGTGGACCAAAATTTCAAACCTGGAAATATGGTACTGCTCTATAACTCAAGATTAGACTATTTCCGGTTAAACTCAAGTCCCGATGGTCTGGACCATTTCGTGTAGTCCAAGTGTTTCCATCAGGTGCTGTAGAGATTGCTTCTGAAAAAGATTCCCACACCTTCAGAGTTAATGGGCAGAGATTGAAACTGTATGTGGGTATGGACGAGAACAAGAAAGTGTCTGTGATGCATCTTACTGAACCTCAAGGGTCGAGCGAGCCTTAAAAGCGCTCATTTTGCGTCGTGTTGCGATCCTAAATCAAGCGCTACATGGGAGGCAACCCATTGGTTTGTTGTAATTGTCGTGCCACGACATTAACTAAGGCGCTGGTTGGGAGGCAACCCAATGTGTAGTGTTTATAGTGTAGGGGATGGGTAATTGAATTGTTGTAAGTACTAACATATGCATGTGTGCGCAGGCGAGGATAGAATCAAGCAACTCCAAGGAAAAAGTCAGAAAAAAAGGTGAAACATTTTGATGCCTGGAGTAGCGCGATCGCGCTAGTAGGCGCGCTAGTGGTCGCGTTAATGGCATAGTGCAGTGCCTTGTTTTGACGCCACTAGCGCGGGCACGCTAGTGGCCGCGCATATGGCCAAGTTCACTGCCTTGTTTGAACGCCACTAGCGCGGGCGCGCTAGTAGGCGCGCATATTGCCTTTTGTTCTGCCTCGTTCAGTCCCCACTAGCGTGGTTGCGTTATAGGCGCGCTAGTGACCGCGCTAGTCCCGTCGCGACCAGGTAAGTTTTATTTTAAGTTTAATTATTTTATTTTATTTTATTTTATTTTACCCAAAACATAACCCAACCCTCT
>ML288681.1:69676-86514 GCA_005239495.1 Nicotiana undulata
CCCACTTTCCCCCCATGTCCGCCACTTACCCAACTCCCCTAAAACTCTTCTTCTTCTCAAACCCTTCTTCTTCCTTCTCCTAAACAACAAAGAAACCTTCTCTCTTCTCAAGCCCACGCACTGACACACGCCCCAAGGTCTTGCTCACTCAACCCCCAGCACACTTCTCCAATTATCACTCCCTTAACACCACAGGTATGTGTTCTCCGTACAACATTTGTTTTTTTTTTGTTTTTGTAGTTTTTATGTTTCATTTGTTGACAGTAGTAAATTTTCTTCTTGTTTAGTAGACGTAATTGTGATGTATGTGTAGTACTTGTGGGTGATGGTATTTGGGGGGTGTTGTATGTTTTGATTTAGTTGAGTGAAATTGGGGAAATTATGGTGGTTATTGGGGATTCATCTTCATTAATTGGGTGCTTCGGTGAATAATGCCCACCAAGTGTTTATGTAAATGCCCCATTGAATGGAATTATTGTGACCAATTATAAGGTGAAGTCTGAGTAGCCACAGTTGGGTCACCTTGTCGTGCTACGTTAATGATGTCTGTATTGTAGGTATAATGGCACCCTCAAGGAAACGTCAAGCCACCGGATCTTCATCCGGTAGACAAGAAGGTTCCTCCTCCGGCAGACGAGCAAGAGGAGCCCCTGAAACTAGGCCTTTCAATAGCAACAAGTTCGTATTTGCTAAGGCCCAGGACAGGTTTTGCGGCAAAGGAATCAAAGGCGGCCATACCGTAACGGAGCATAGATACAGAATCACTCTGGTGCAACTACCAAAAGATGTATGATGAGATGGTGAAAAGGCGATTAGATGTGTTATTTGAGGAGCCCCATGAGGCTAATGCAATGATTGTGAGGGAATTCTACGCCAACTGTCCTGAGCACAATAATCATATGGTCACCGTGAGGAGAAAGCATGTGAACGCCTCTATGGAGGCCATTCAGACAATTTACCGGTTGCCACCCCCCCCCCCCCCCCCCCCCCCCCCCCCCCGCCCCATAGATATGTACGAGGAAGGATATGAGGCATATGGACGGTGCGATACTCAGTGGGAAACGTTCCTCCCAACCATTTGTGTCTCGAGCGCAGCGATGAGGTAGTACAAGTACGGGAACAAATTTCACTTCTCAGCCCTCACTTTCAAAGCCAAGTGTTAGCTCCACCTGATCAACAACCGCCTAATCCCCTCCCATAATACCTCGGAGGTGAACATTGCTCGCGGGTGTTTGATATGGTGCTTCATGACAGGCCGCTACTTTGACGTGGCCAGGCTCATACACGAGGAGATGTTCGTCCGCACTAAAATTCATAGGTATGGCTTCTTCTTCCCATCTCTTGTCACTCGTTTATGCCTTGCAGTTGGGGTACCGGGAAACTTGGCGGTGGATGGCAGAGTGCCACCGACATACGCATTAAGAGCTGAAAGGGTGGCCACTGGAAAGGATGCAGTGGAAGACATTGATGATGAGGAAGAGAATGATTCTGATGAGGAATATGAAGAGGAGGAGAAACAAAATGTGGAGGAGGAGCAAGAAAATGTGGAGGAGGAGCAGCCCATTCAGGAGCATTATGCAGATGTTGGAGGCCCGTCTAGGGCCGGTCAGGGACATAGAATGGATCATTTGGAGTAGGAGATGTCTGGATTACGGACCAAAGTGACTGACTTGGGGTCAAGAGTTGACGCAATGGCTGCCCAACAAGTTAAATCAGAGAAGAAGATTATGGGTTGGGTCGTGCTTGTCACCTGGACCCAGGGACTATCTCCGACCAGGATTGAGCTTTCAGGGAAGTCCCCTTACCTCTCTCTGTTTATTTTAATTTCCATGGGGACATATCCTCATATTAAGTGTGGGGTGGGGGAAGGATTCCTTGTTCATGTATATATGTTGAACAAATTGTTAGTTGTTTTCCTTATTTTTCTTGTGATTTTGTTTTTGGTTTTGTTTTTCTGACTGTAAATAAGTTTGTAACTATTTAAAAGTGCCTTGGCCCGATGAAGGATCCCTTTCGGCGGGGTTCTTTAGGGTCCAAGTTGACCAATCTAAAAAAAAACATATATAGTGGACTCTTCCTGACGACGGATCTCTTAGGCAGTTTTCTTTAGGGAAATGAGTGGATCTTTTTGTTTTTTTTTAGGTAGTGTAGCAACTCCCCCTTGGTTTTTCTTTTGACCGTGGTTCTTTTCCAAGGGTTTTGCTTGAACCAGGTGTAGTTAGTTTTTCTTTTTTAGTTTGTTTTTTTTAGTTTATTAGGAGTTTATGGGCGATGAGCTTAAATAGGGAAAGAAATCCTTAGCGTTGTTACACCTGAACTAAATTGACACTAGAGTGTGACTCTTAGGCTCAGTTGTTGACTCTCGTAGAGTGCCTTAAATTTGCATGTTGAAACTGACTTGAGCACTCAATGAGAGTGTATTGATAATCCAATCTAGAGTCAGTCATGTGCCATTTGTGTGTGAGGTCTTGCATGGTATTTTATGTCCACATTCGAAGCCTAGAACTTGCCCTGTGTGTTTGCAAAACTAAATAGTAGCTTCGTTTAGTCTTAGAAGTGATATAGGCAGTTCTCTGCTAAGCCAGTTATAAAGTGTACCCACCTGATTATAAATTACCATAGTTAACCCCTTTGAGCCTATAAGCATGTTTCTTCGGCAGCCACATTACAAACCTTACCCAATTGTTTGAGTGGCCCGTCTATTTGAACCCTTTACCTCCCATGAGCACTTGAATTGATAGAGAATATATAAAAGTTTAAGTGTGGGGTGGTGGTTTGGTTTTTGAGTGAAATCAAATAAATAGAAGGAAAGGTGCAAAAGTGTGAAAAATGAAAGAATAAGTGCTACTTGAAAAGAAAAAAAAAAGGACAATGATTAAATGCAGTCCTTAATAAGTGGTGATTCAATAAAATTGCACCTAAGGGAGTTTGGGGGTAATCTAAAGAAAAGTGGGGTGGAATGTTTGTCCTGGCATAAGTATGAGTCGAAAATGAAAGTAATTGTATTAAAAGTGCTTAGGGAGGTTAGTCATTATATCTAAATATATCCTACCCATCTCTTAGCCTACATTACAACCAAATGAAGTCCTAATTGATCTTAGACTGAATGGGCTCGGTTAGTAGAGTAGTACACTATGGGCAAGCCTGTGGTGCATCTTTGTGGCATAAATGTTCTTTCGGAGAATGAGTGAATTCTTCCTATTTGAGTTCCTAATTGTTCTGAATGTTAATTTTGTGGAAATTCTCTCCTGTGTGATGTGAGGGCACTTGATTCATGACGAAAAGGTAAGTCTTGACTTATGTGTAGAGTAAATTGAGGAAGTAAGAATATTTCATGGCACGTAAGAGTCGGTCTTAAGGCATAGATGTTACATTGCTAGACACAACTCTTTTGGTATGTTCATGGTGTGACACATTAGGATAAATCCTTAATGAGAAGACCTCTATGGAGTATGATGGATTGCTCGAGGACTAGCAATGATTTAAGTGCGGGGTGTTGATAATAGGCTAGATTCACGTAGTTTAGCACATATTTATACCCCAACTTGATGATGTTTCACTGTCTTAGGAATGGTATATAATGTTAAAATGGCTCTAATTGTGGATTTTATGTTTCGCAGGACCAAAGTGTGCGTATGAGGACCTAGGATGGTGTTTGAAGCCAAATTGAAGAAGAAAGGACCTTTGGAGTTTTTAGCGTGTGAAAAGAAGGAAGAAAATTGCTGAGGCGGACTACTAGTCCACTAGCGCGGCCGCGCTAGTCCAGGTACCAGAGGCAGAATGAAACCCCATTAGCGCGGTCTTAGCGCCCCCACTAGCACGACCGCGCTAGCCCATCGATCTAAGACAGAACACTTTCCTATTAGCGCGGCCAGTAGCGCCCACTAGCGCGGTCGCGCTAGTCTAGTTCGCACACGTTATTTTCAGGGGTAAAATTGGGAGCTTGGGACAATTCTGCCTAACCTATATAAGGTTCAGCTCGCCCAAAAGAGAGGATTATCATGGTTTAGAGTCTTGTTCAAGGAAAACAAAGGCAAGAGGCAAGGAGGGCAATTGAGCATCAAATCTCATCTCTCTTCCTTGTATTTTTATCATTGTTGATGAATTCTTCTATGGCTATTTTCAGTACAATTATGAGTAGCTAATTTATTTAGTCTAAGGTTTTGGTGAAACCTGTTGAGGATGAACATCTTGTTATATTAATATAGTTTGCTTGGTTTTAATCTCTATTTGTTCAACTAAGTTCATATTGTAGTTGATTGAAGGGCCCTCAATTAGCTGTGCCTATTTAGTATGTATCTACTCGGGAGAGAGTGCATATTTAGGTAGATGTTGAACAACACCACTCCCAAAGTATATGAGGGATCCATAACCGAGGGTATAAAGGTTGGATTAGGGATAACGATACCTTGGGTGCAATATAAAGTGAGATATAATAAAAGCTAGCTAGCGTAACTTGGGAGAGCGCGTTTAGTAAATTGTCTTAATTACTCAGAAGAGATTTACGGTAACAATAGTGCTCATGATTGATAGAGACGGTTAAACCAAACTATACGAAATATACAAGAAGTGATTCCATCAACAGGGAAAACCATAACCTTAGATCCTTCTCGCATTTGTTTACAACTCAGCAATAGTTATCATCTAGTTTAATTACTTTCATTCAGTCTTAGTCAGTAAAAACACCAACAACTATTATTCAAAGTCTTTAGGAAGTTGATTACGAAGAATCGAGTGAGTATAACAACGATAATTGATAAGTTAATTCCCTGTGGTATTCGACTCTGGGCAAAATACTCAGAGTATATTTACAACGTCCGCTTAGTCCTTTCTATAAGGTATAGTTGGGCATGATCAGGTATTCCCTCGGTTGCTTAAAGGTGTGGATTACTTCTTCTGGTGCTGGTGTGCTAGTGGAGCACAAATCGTTTGGCTCATTTAGACGGTTCATTTGAGATTTGAATAGGGTGGATGACTCTCGAGAAAGTTCAAAGGAGTTTAAGATTTTTTTAGAGAAAATATACCACTAGGCAAGTTGCCTAGTGGCTAATATATAAATAAAAATCCCAAAATCTGGGTCCAAAATTACAAGATGTCCAAAATAATGTAGAGAATGATTACTACTACTAGCTAATGCTAACAAGAATAAAACTAATCTAGCTATTACAATGAAATGGGATATATGCCCCTAGAAAGTAGTGTAAGTGAATCGAATGAACAAGGGGAAACCAAGCAGTACCTCCAAGCTCTCACCAGGCGCCAGGTTTTGCATTCCATAGGATAAGATCCTAATGGACAAGGTAATTTTGGACTCCAAACAATCACACCATTGTAATGAAGCTATCCAAGAATGAAAGATTAAAGTGTAGCAATGCCTCCTCAATTTTGTGTTCAATAAACCTTTAAGGTTGTACATGAAGCTGATGAATGCAAAAAGAGATAGAATTTCCTGCTTGAAATATGAGGACAATATAGTGTTTTCTCATCTCCAGATTGAGCATGCATGCACACTAATACCACTGGACAATAGTACAACACTATACTGTATTTAACAAGCACAGATTCAAGCAGTAATTTATGTAGTATTTTATATGAGTAGGAATACTCTATTTGACATTTCAACACTACCAAATAATAAACCAAGAGGCTGACCATATGTGCATCCTTATACTTATGTGAGAAAATGCAACAGCACCACAAAACAACTAGCAGAAAACTCATACCATTTGAACTCATACTGGACCCTATGAGATGCCTGCTTGACTCCATGAATCCCTGTTGTGTTAAACCACCCCAGAATAAGCATTATAACATGCTAATACCACTGAGAAATAGCCTAACACCACACACACATAATACACAAGAATACAGAAGCCAAGCTCATGACATATGTCAACAACTATGATCATTAATCTGGAGTTTTCCTCTTTGCTACCCTCACCCTAATATTAGGGATATGGGTCTTCTCAAGATTAATTAATCTCCTCCCTGCACCTGGAAATTCAGAGAATGAGTTAAAGTTTATTGTACCTGCAAAAGAAAAAGCTATATTAGTTAAAAAATCTGCTAGTGTGTTGCCCTCCCTCAGAACATGCTGGAATATGACAATGAAACTCTCTTTCATCCCCTTGATCCTTTTCACCTCCTTTCCAATACTCCATGGTGTTTCCCATTCACCTTATATGATCATCTTCATTACTAGAGAATCAGTCTCTATAATTAGAGGATGCAGCTATTGCTCAACACAAAATGTTATCCCTTCCATTATTGTTTTAGCTTCTATCACAATATTAGTAGTATCTTCAATTTGTTCTGCCCTAGCAAACACCAAGTCTCCTTCACTATTCCTAACACAAAAGCCATAAGAAATTCGTCCTGGATTGCCCCTTAATGCACCATTAGTGTTACATTTGAACCAGCCTTCATAGGGTGATTGCCAAGCCACTCTCTTGGTCACAACATAGGGTTTATACCCTTCAAAAACTCTTATCATGTATGGAAATAATAGAGGAATGTGTGTAAACCAAGGATACCTTACCCTTGCTAAGTTATGCAATGTCTTATTCACTTCATGAATCACCCTACTACATGACACTGCACCTCCATGTTTCATAGTGTTTCTCCTTATAACGACCCGGTCGGTCGTTTCGTAGAACCTGCATTATTATTACTGTTTTTGTCTTGTCATACATTGATTATATTTTTTAGGATGTGTTGGAGTCGGTTGGCTCGGGTTCAGAATGGTTGTAGTGGAATTGAGACACTTAGTCTCTAAAAATAGCCTTATAGTCGAAAAAGTCAAATAGGAGTTAACTTATTGGTAAACGACCTCGGAATGCAGATTTTACGGCTCGGATAGCTTCTTTAGGTGATTTGGGACTTAGGAGTGTGTTCGAAATGTTTTTGCGGTGGCCGGTGTAGAATTAAGCTTGAATTGGCGAAAGTTAGTTTTTGATGATTTCCGGTCGGCGGTGAAAAATAGGCTATCGGGTTCGGAATGGAATTCCAGAAGTTAGAACAGGTTCATAATGGCATTTTGGATATGTGTGAAAAAATTTAGGTCAATCGGATGTGTTTCCGTTGGTTTCGGCATCGTTGGTGGAATTTAGGAATTTCAAAGTTCATAGGCTTGAATTTGATGTGATTTTTGGTGTTTTGAAGTTATTTTGGGTGTTCCGAGGGTGCGAATAAGTTTGAATGATCATTTATGATGTGTTGGTATGCTTGGTTGGGGTTCTGAGAGGCTCGGGATTGATTTCGTATAGTGGACGGGGATTTTTGGAGTTGAAAAATGCAGCAACAGCTGTTGGTGTTTCTACTACTGTCATTTCTGTACCTGTGGATATTTGACCGCAGGTGTGAGCCACAGAAGCGGTTAAAAAGGTCGCAAGTGTGGTGGAGGCCATGCGGGAGAGAATCCGCAGAAGCGGTTGTGTTGGCCGCATCTGCAAGCCGCATGAGCGACACCTGGGCCGCAGGTGCGAGAATTTGTCTGGTTAATGAAAAACCACAGGTGCGGTAGTCTTGAGCGCAGGTGCGGACTGCAGGTGCGAGGAAAAGGGGCGCAGGTGCGAAAAGCCTGGGCAGAAAGTATAAAAAGAGGACTTAGCGATTTTTAGTCTCATTTTTACCATTGTTATTGCGGGTTCCGAGCTTTTTGAGGGTTTTTGAAGAGGAAAACAATTGTTCTTCATTGAGGTAAGGTTTTTGGACTTATTAACTCGATTATATGTGATTAAGGACCTAATTAGTAGTGTTAATTGGAGAAAATCAATGACAAAATGGAGAATTAGGGCTTGAGTTTAAGAGACCTTTTAAGGGTGATTTGAGAGGTCATTTGGACTCCGATTTCAGCGTTCGTTAGATGTACAGACTCGTGAGATGAGGAGGATCATTTTGGTATAAAATTTGTCGAGTTCCGAGATGTGGGCCCAGGGGTCGGGTTTTGGCTAATTTCGGGAATTGTGCATAAAGTCGATATTTTTCAATTGGGTTTCATCTCCCTAGCGTATTTTGATGTGAAAAATCTGAACTTGATAGATTTGGAGCACTCGGAAGTTGATTCGAGGGGCAAGCATGTTGCGGAGTAAATTTTTGGGCTAGTTTGAGGTAAGTAATGTCTTTAAATCCTATCCTGAGGGTATGAAACCCCGGACTTTACATCCTTTCACCCTTTTGGAGTGACGCACACACTAAATGACGAGTGTGGGGCGTGCACGAGTTGAAAAATTGGGAATTTGTTCCTTTTGAGGCAACTATTGAGTTGCAAAACTGCTTTTAAATCATATGTAAAATAGTATTACTATGTTCTTGATATATTTGGGATGTAAGCCACGTTTGGGGCCTAGTGCCGATCTGTTTAAACCCCTTGGGGGCTATTATCTAATATTCCTCACATAATAAATATGATTTTACACTCAGTCCTTCTTGTTAAATTGTTTGACACTCAGATTTGTGATATTATCATTTCCTGAAATGAAATGTTGTTTTGGGTCGAGAACACCATTTATTTATGGCCTGAGTGGCATGTTGAGAGTGTCTGAATGAGTAAGGCCGAGAGCCAATATTGTGAGGATATTTACGATATGAGAGAGGTCGAGTGCCTGAGTGATTGATGCCATGATTTGGCTGTTTATAGCGCTTGGGCTGTAGGAGCCCCTCCGGAGTCTGTACACAACCCCAGTGAGCGCAGGTACCTACTGAGTGCGAGTGTCGATTCTCGAGTGACGAGTGATTGGGAGGCATGAGTGACTATGAGGTGCTGAGTGATTGCTACTGAGTGATGGTGAGTTGTTGATTGACTGATTATGAATGATGATTTGGCCCGAGGGGCAGTTTATCATGATATTTTGCTGAGCTTTTGATTACGATTCACTTCATTTTTCATACTGAGATTTTTGGGAGTTTACTGAGAAATATTTGAGAATATACTCGTTCAAGGATTTTTGCGGAAACTGGTTTTCAAACATATGTACTAGATTTTTACTTTATTAAGACTCCGTATTTTTACTATTTGTGAATTGATGTTTGGTGATGTGTGATTCTTATCTTCAGACTTGATTTATTTTCATTACTACTGAGTTGGCGTACTCATCATTACTCCCTGCACCTCTGTGTGCAGATCCAGGTACTGGTTCTGAGCAGTAATCATCTGAGTCCGATCGGCGTCAGCATTCGGGATTTCGAGGTAGCTGTCCAGCGTCTACAGCTTCTCCATTTCCCTTCCTTCATTAGTATTTAGTATTTTGGTTCTGAGACACTGTTTTATGACATTAGCAGTGTTAGTATTATTCTTAGATGCTCGTGATCAGTTGAATCCAGTTCTGGGGAATGGTTTTAGACTGTTAGAATATATTACGTTATGTTAAAGACTTAGAAGATTGTATACTTGCTATTAATGATTTTGGTAAATTTTATTAAAGGAATTGTGTAATTAAGTGATAGTGGCTAGCCTAGTTCCACGATAGGCGCCATCACGACCAGTTAGGATTTGGGGTCGTGACACTCCTCTTCCAAAGTTCCCATGTTATTATTGTTGGAGATGCATGGGACAAAGTTTGAGTTTTGGGCAGCAATAAACATTCCACCACACCCTTATAACTTGATGAACCTGGACAAGATTATCTATTATATTGCTTCTTGCATAAAAGTTCTCCATACCCTATATGCAGTTGGACTAGTTTGAAAAAGATTTTGGAAGGAATCTGTCACGACCCAATTTCGGAGTCGTGATGGCGCCTGTCGTGAAACCAGACCAGCCACCTATTGTAATTAGTCCTGAACCGTTTATTAAGTAAATTACCATTTTTCAACTGTCTGAAGTTAAATATACTAAAGATCTGTATTTAAAAGAAGCTTATGAAATTAAAAACCCAAAATCCACAACTCCCGGATTTGGTGTCACACAGTCATGAGCTGCTAATACATAATACAATTCGAAAAGAAATGACCAACATAGTCTAAAGGTAAATGCGACGGGTAGAAGATAAAGAGATGACGAGGTCACCGTCGCCAGCTGCTACCTCGTCGACTCTGATGAAACTGTTGTTGCTCACTATCTAGAGCTGAATCTCGGTGTACCTGGATCTGCACACAAGGTGCAAGGGGTAACGTGAGTACACCAACTCAGTAGTAACGAAACCAAACTACGGGCGGAGAAGTAGTGACGGACTAAACCTCCGATAGTTATGAATAATAGAATATAACTTGAACATAGCAATAATATATCAGAAAATAACAAGATGCATCCATGTATGTTTGTAGCCCTACATACCGCATGAATTCATATAGAATCAAGAATGATGTGCACTCAGTAATCGAACTCTCATGAGGTGGTCCACTCAGTACTAGAAACTGGCCTTCCGGCCCAGGGAAAGTCCATCCCAGAATATAGATATAAACACAGTGACATAGTCACTCAGTACTGAGGAAAAAGGCCAATCCAGCCCCACGGAGAAGATCCATCTCCGGAACGTAAACCCCACGGAGAAGATCCATCTTCGGAACATAAAACACCACGGAGAAGATCCATCTCCAGAATATAACATTCGTACAAGATCCATGTCCAGGGAAGATCCATCCCTAAATATTTGTGCGCTCACTGGGGGTGTAAAGACTCCGGAGGGGCTCCTCTAAGCCCAAGCGCTATATCAAGCCAACGAAGTCATGATTCAATGATCGTTGCGGTGTGCAGTCCAATCTCATAACTATCTCAATACCAGGCTCTCGTCCTCACTCAGTCAATACCTTTCCAGTCTTACTCATATGGCTCGCAGATTTATAAATCAACCCAAACGATGATAAATATGCATGTAATTAACAATTTCTGAGACTGAGGCATGAACATATACTATAACAGGACTGAGTACATGGAAACAATAATCATAAACAGAGACAGACATAATCGACCATTCCGGTCTGAACATATCGGCGTAAAGCCTTAACGTTTATACTTAGCATGATTCTATTGCGTTCAAAGTAAACGCGACCTCCACAGTTCCGATATCAACCGAAGATAACCATTAGGCAGTTCCGTGGGATGAGCCAGGCTACAAATATCCGGTGTACGCTCGCATGCCCGTCACTTGGCAAATGCGTCACCTTAATTAATATCAATTATCATATAACTTGGGGTTTCGAACTAGTTCCAAGTTTGGAAGCATTATTTACCTCAAACCGGCTATAACACTTCTCCGCAGTGCCCTTGCCTCTAAATTCAGCCTCCGAGTGCTCCAAATCTACCAACAATCAGATGAATATCATCATACTATGCTAAGGAACAAATCCCAATCGAAACTTATCAAAAATACTCAAAAATCCCGAAATTGGTCAAACCCGACCCCCGGGACCACGTATCGAAATTCAGAAAAATTTACAAAACTAAAATCCTTGACTTCACTCGTGTCTACCCATATCAAATATACAAAAATCCAACCACAATTACCCCTTCAAATCATCAAAAGGATCTCCCAACTTTTCTTCCCATTTTTCTCAATTTCTACTTTGATTCCACAAATTACATGGAAATAATCAATACTAATTCGGGAAATTATACCAAAAATGATCAAGGAATACTTACCACAAGACTCCCGCTGAAAATCTCTCCAAAATCTCCCTTCTCCCGAGCTCTCTAATGGGGTTTTGAAAAATGGCTAAAAACCCTCGTTTTGAAACTTAACTTAAACTTTCTGCCCAGGCTTTCCGCACTTGCGGCAGTTTCTTCGCACTTGTGGTCCCGCACCTGCGGAAAATCCCAAGTCCTTAACTTCCGCACCTACGATCGACCTCCCGCACCTGCGGCCTCGCAGGTGTGGCAATCACCTCGCACCTGCGGCCATTCCCCGCTCAGCCAAATCTCGTACCTGCGGAACCGCACCTGTAGCTCCCTATCCGCAGGTGCGAAAACACTAGCACCAGCAGCTGAAGATGCATTTTACCAAGTCCAAAATCCACGCTCACCATCTGAAATCAATCGCGAGCCCTTCGGGACCCCAACCAAATATACCAACCCATCCTAAATGATCATTTGAACTTAGTCGGGCCTTCGGAATACCAAAAACAACATCAAAACTCCAAAAACTCGTCGAATTCAAGCCTATGAACATTGAAATTTCTAAATTCCATCAACGATGTCGAAACTACCCAAAACCACTCCGATTGACCTGAAAATTTGCAGACACATCCAAATGACATTACGAACCTGTTCCAACTGTCGGAATTCCATTCCGACCACGATAGCCTATTTTCCACTACCGACCGGAATCGCCAAAAAAACTAACGTTCGCCAATTCAAGCCTAATTCTACACCGGACATCACAAAGTTATTATGAACATGCTCCTAGGTCCCAAATCACCTAACGAAGCTATTCAAACCATAAAATCCTCATTCCGAGTTCGTTTACCAATAAGTCAACTCTCAATGGATTTTCCCTCATTTTAAGACTATTTTAAAGGCTAATTGACTGAACTCTCACTACAACCATTCGATTTCAAGCCTATCAACTCTAATACATCAAATACAGTATAATCAATCTATAACAAGTCAATAACAACAATTATAATTCAGATTCTACGTAACGACGGACCGGGTCGTTACAGAATCCTCATGAGGTTGAATGCAACACCAACATTTTGAAACCAACATGTGCCCATTCCTTCTCCATATGTCATCAATAGGTACCTTTCCTTTCCATAGTCTCCACAAAAAGAATGATATTTTACAAGGCAACCCCTTAGTCTGCAATAACCTGTATTCAGCATTAATAGGAGCTCTATGCCTCAAAATTTGCCATGCACTACTTATTGTGAACTTCCCTGAAGCTGTAGGCATCCACTTAGGTGTGTCCCAACATTCATCATTGTATTCAAAGAGAACTTCCTGTCTAATGTGATCTACAATATCCCTAGAAAAATATTGTTCCAAGAGTTGCACATTCTAATCATTTCCCTATCTAAAATCTTCCACCTCCTGAAGTTGTTCATCAATATGAAAATCTGGAGGGACAACATGATACAATGTCCCTAGGCTAGTCCAGTTCCCATCCCACACATTCGTCGACCCACTATTCATTTCCCATAGGATTTCATGCTCAACTTCTTCCCTTGCCACCAACATGTTTCTCCAAACATGTGAGTCTTCCCTAAATTGAACTACATTAGGTAGTTCTTTTTTACAATATTTGTTCCACATAAAGTTTGACCATAGAGACTTAGTGTTTCTAAACCTCCACCAAAACTTAGCAAATAGGGCTTTAGATACATCCACCAAGGATCTAATACCTACACCCCCTTCCTCCTTTGAAAGACATAGGTTTTGTCATTTTGTCTGATGCTTACTCCTGCCTTCTTCCTTATTGCTCCAGAAAAACCTTGCAAAGTGATAACGTCCAAATCCACTACTAAAAAGTAAATGGACACGGTTGCATGCAATATAACTTACCCAACTATGAGTCGGGGTCGAATCCCACAGAGAATAATATGTAGGTGATTAGGCGTGTAAGAGAATTATCACTTATTATGCTAAGCCATACACTTAGAAATGTTTTGAGAAAATATTTATGTCTAAATGCGATAATAAAAACTAACTTAGAAAGAAAATAAAATAATCAATGTCTGCAATCATGGATGCATAGGGAATTACACTCAAATAATCTAATGTATTTCACGATTTTACAAATATGAGCGAGTCTATGTAAATTAGCCACGGTTAATAATTCTATATTAGCTTCTTTCAAAGACTAACAAGACTTCCTAATTGAATTATCCCTATAACAATTAAGATATTAAGCACACCCAAATATGGTAACAAGTAGTTCAATCATATCCCTAGGTAGAATCTATAAAGTGAGGGTTAAAGCCTCAAGTCTTTGTTAATTAATCTTTCCTAACCCCAAATTATCTTTTTCAAAATCAATTCGAAGTTAATGGGCGAGTCCTAGGGTTAGCTAATTCCTTTGGAAACACTAAAGAATAAGAATATTAAAGAAACAATAACGCACTTCATAATAAATAAAAATCGTTCAATACACAAGCACAACAATATATTTAATCCATACATATATATATATATATATATATATATATATATATATATATATATTTCCATAAACAAGATTCAAGTGTTAGAAAAAATACAACACACTTAAATATTCAATACAAAGAAAGAAAATGAAGAAATGAGCATAAATGAGTAAGAAATTCTCAACCAAAAGCTTCAAATATTCAAGACTCAAGTGTGTGTGCAAGAAATCCTAGCTTTCAAAACTTGTGTTCTCTAGTCAAGAGACTGAAAAATAACCCAAAGATGTCCAAAGATCTAAACTGCTAGATTAGAAAGCATGTCTATACTTTATTGAAATTACTGAAATAAACTGGATTTTCATAACTCGTCACTGCTTCCCAGTTCCTTATTTATTTATGTTACTTAGTTGGAAGTACTCACGTTATTCCCTGCACCTTATGTGCAGATTTAGGTGAGACCGGTCGTGGAGGTCGTTGAGTTCGTGCGTAGTCGACTATCAGAGACATACGAGGTAGTTGTCGGCGTTTGCAATCCTTGTCTCTCCTCCCATTGTTATCTTTATTTTCTGTTTTTGGCATTTGACGGACTATTGTAAACTCTGATTCTAAATTGGTTGTAGATGCTCATGACTTAGTGACAACCTCATGTCGCACTATCTTTTCCGCTTTTATTTTGAGTTTAACTCTTTTTATGAAATATCTACTATAAAAAGGCTTTGAATTATCTTTTGATGCAATATCGAAGTGTTTTTTAAAAGTGTCGGCTTGCCTAGTACCACGAGAGGCTCCATCACGACAGGTTAGAGTTTTGGGTCATGACAATATTACATGTCATTCCAAAAGGTACTAGGAAAGATATTGTTAATGCTTCTCTCAATTCTTCTTATTTCTGGCCTCACTGTCAACTCTGAAAGTTTAAGAAAGAATATGAGATTACAAGATAATGAAAGAGGGACTCATCTAGATGAGTTAAGAGTTTTTTCAGGTTGGATTTTGGAAATTTTCGATGGTATGGTTGGTACTTCTGTTGATGGCAATGAAAATTCCAAATACCAGATGATCATTTGATAAAACAGTATGTCGATCCAACCTATGCAATTGTAGAAAGTGCATATCCAAATTTTGACAGTCGTTGCAATGATCTATGATACCTCCAACAAAGAGCCATTCTTACTCCAACTCTTGATATGGTGGAATCAATCAACGAATATATGATTTCGCTTAATCAAAGTTCTGAGAAATCATATTTGAGTTTCGATACAATCTGCAGCTCTAACAATACTTATTCATCACTGGAACATGTACACACTCAAGAATTCTTAAATACTATTAAATGTTCTGGAATTCCAAATCACACTCTTACTCTGAAGGTAGGTATACCAGTGATGTTATTAAGAAATATTGATCAATCAGTAGGATTATGTAATGGAACAAGGCTGATCATAACTAAACTTGGAAATCAAGTTATTGAAGCCAAGGTTTTAGCAGGACATATGGCTAGACAGAAAGTGTTTATTCCAAGAATGACATTGACTCCATCTGACGCTAGAATTCCATTTAAGTTCCAACGAAGACAATTTCCAATCATTGTATCTTTTGCTATGATAATCAACAAAAGTCAAGGACAGTCATTGTCTCACGTGGGATTATTTTGAAGAAACCAGCGTTTACACATGGACAGCTATATGTTGCTCTTTCTCACAAGCAGAAAGCAATCAAAATATTTGGTTTATGATGACGATGGACAAATAACTACTGAAGCTACAAACGTAGTATTTAAAGAAGTTTTTCAAAATTTAAACTGACACTCGAAAGATAATTAATATATTTTTTGAGTTTTAAGTACTACTTTTGTTGTTGAGATTCATTAACCAAGTGCGATAATAGTTGTTGACATGATATTTGACACATGTAATAGGATCTCTTTACTTTTCGGTTCTTTTCTATATATATATATATATATATATATATATATATATATATATATATATTTCTCTATTTATCTATTATATATATAAATTAACATTTCATACAATGTTGCAAATACAGATTGGTCAGCATCTGCCATAACATGGATTAACGGGACTTCTTACATCGCAGTTGTGAAGAAGCACTGAATGTCACGTGCGAAATTGGTTTGAATATGGTAATTCATAAACTGGATATTGTGACATTTCATCAACTATAATATTTTTTTACTGGATAAAATAAAATTATGGATGTTTCAGTAAACTGTTAGTCGGTCTACTCATTTTTTGGTTTGTGTTTTTTGGTGTGATACAACATGATTGTTTCTGAATATGCTACTCCTACGTGCTATTTTTTCTGCTACTTTATTATTTGATTCTGCTCTTTCTTAATTTGGTAGGAAAAGTATGATCAAATTCACCATTCCATTAATGATGACTTCCTTATTTAGTGTTCGAGTTGTTAATTTGTTCTCACAATCAGTAATATTTAATGACATACATAATGTAAGTGTGTACAGTTCATTTTCATTCTTATTTTTCTTCTTACTCTATATTTAATTGGTTTATATAGTAATATTTCCCTTATATAAAGAACTTTCGCAACAATTCCAACTCAATCGTTCTGAGAGACATGTGAACTGGCTCTCAGACAAATCAAATAGTTGAAGAATGTAGGAACTAATAACAGTTCCTCAACAATGGTATCATCACCCTTTCTATTCATAGACCAGCTGCTACTTATGTTTCTTCCTCCGTCCAAGACCTGAGGAACGTTCTTTTGAGTGAATAACTGTCACGACCCAAATTCCCACCCTTTAGGCCGTGACTGCGCCTAACGTTGAACCCGCT
>ML288683.1:444-34253 GCA_005239495.1 Nicotiana undulata
ATATCTACCATTTATATTGATCTCGTTATCCCTTAAAGATAATAAGAAGGTTAGATAAAATGTACGTTGGTGCTCGGCAAGTATGGCCCGGGTGCTAGTCATGATCCTCCAGTTTGGGTCGTGACGTAAGCGACAGTCCTCGAGCTGATCTTGTCCTCCTCGACCGATGACCCCAAATTTGTGCGCATCGACTTCACTATTTTATTCTTGAGGTACATGATGTAAGTTCCATTTCTTAAAATGGTGCAAAGTCACCTATAGCTTGTCAAAATACCTTTGCATTCTATCCTCTCGAACTTCGAAGGTTTTGTTTACTTGGTTCACCACTAGTAAAGAGTCACACTTGGCTTCATTGACTTCTGCTCCCAAGCTTTTAGCTAGCTCGAGACTTGCAATCATGGTCTGGTACTCGGCCTCATTGTTAGTCAACTTAGAAGTTTTGATAGATTGCCTAATAGTGTTACCCGTGGACGGCTTCAAAACGATGCCTAGCCTGGAACCCTTCACATTCGAAGCACCATTTGTGAAAAGGGTCCACACCCCCGATGATGTACCCGATTTTAACAAGAGTTCCTTTTCAACTTCGGGTACGAGGGTTGGTATGAAATCGGCCACGAAGTCCGCTAAAATTTGAGACTTGATGGTCGTTCGGGCTTGATATTCGATATCGTACCCACTGCGTTTGACGGCCCATTTGGCCAATCGGCTGGACAGTTCGGGCTTGTGAAAAATATTACGAAGTGGGTAAGTGGTTAGCACACATATGGGGTGAAACTGAAAGTATGGTTTTAACTTTCTAGAGGCGCTTGTCATTGCAAGTGCCAATTTCTCTAAGTGTAGATATCTAGTTTCTTCTTCTCCTAAAGTTCAACTTACGTAATAAATAAGGTATTGCGTACCTTGCTCTTCTCGAACCAGGACACCACTTACCGCAATTTCTGATACTGCCAAGTACAAGTAAAGTTTCTCATCTACCTTTGGAGTGTGAATCAGTGGTGGGATCGATAGGTATCGCTTCAATTCCTCTAGTGCCTGTTGGCATTCCGGGGTCCAGGCGAAATCGTTCTTCTTTTTTAGTAGAGACAAAAATCTATGGCTTCGATCCGATGACCTCGAGATGAATCGGCCTAAGGCATCTATTCGCCCAGTCAGCCTCTGCACAGCTTTTACACTGTCCACGACGGTGATGTCTTCGATGACCTTAATTTTATCGGGGTTGATATCGATCCGCCAAGTCGACACCATGAAGCCAAGGAACTTGCTCGAACCGACCCTGAAAGCACATTTATCCTTAAAATCTCAAGCGTTTCCTGCAAATGAGCCAAATGGTCCTCTGCGCGCAGGGACTTAACTAGCATGGCATCAATATATACATCCATTGACTTACCTATTTGTTCTTCGGATATTTTATTTACTAGGCGTTGGTAAGTAGCTCCTACATTTGTTTAGCCCAAAAGGCATTACATTATAACAATATGTTCCGTACTTGGTGATAAATGAAGTCTTTTCTTGGTCTTCCGGGTTCATTTGAATTTGATTGTACCCAGAATAGGCATTGAGAAAAGTAAGGATCTCATGGTCGGTCGTGGCGTCAATCATGCGATCGATGTTAGGAAGTGGGAAATAATCTTTGGGGTATGCCTTTTTTAAATCCTTATAATCTATACACATTCTAAGTTTGTTCCCTTTTTAGGGACTACGACTACATTGGCTAACCATTCAGGATATTTTACCCCCCGAATGGACCCTATTTTGAGAATTTTAGTTACCTCGTCCTTTATGAATGTGTGCTTCACCGGTATAAACATACGGTCCAGTCTTAGTTGATGTGTTGTTATCTCCGGTGGGATCCCTGTCATGTCTAAATGGGACCAAGCAAAACAATCTATGTTATTAATAAGATTATGAATAAGCTTCTTCCTAAGTTCGGGGGTTAACCCCGTTCCCAGGTATACCTTTTGCTCGGGAAGGTACTCGATCAATATAACTTGTTCCATCTCTTCGACCGTTGGCATCGGAATCTTCGGGAAAACCAAAACTTCGAGGGGTCTGAAAATCCTCCTCTTCTTCTTGTATCTCCTACTTCCTCGATTCGGCCGAGGTCGATGGCTGTGATTGCTATTTGGCTCCCTTTTTACCTTCAACGCTTGACCTTTTCAAGGTTGATAACGTCGATATCAGTGTTACCTCATCGTCCGCAAATATTTCCTTTGCAACATGCTGCTCCTCGTACACTATTTTTACACCGTCCGTCGTCGGGAATTTCATTATTTGGTGGAGAGTCAAGGGGAATGCCCTCAAGTTGTGGATCCAAGGCCTCCCAGTAGGGCATTGTACCTCATGTCACCCTCGATTGCGTGGAACTTCATATCTTGAATGGTTCCAGCCACGTTCATCGGTAGGGTAATCTCCCCTTTAGTTATTTCACTGGCCATAGTGAAGCCGTTTAAGACCCGAGTTGCGGGCACGATATGATCTGGTAGGCCGAGCTGCTCCACGACCCTCGATTGGATGACATTTGTCGAGCTACCTGGATCCACTAAAACACGCTTAACTTGAACTTTATTTAATAAGATAGAAATTACCAGAGCGTCGTTGTGGGGCTGAGAAATTCCTTCTGCTTCTTCATCATTGAATGATAAGGTGCCTTCCGGCATATAATCTCGTGTTCGTTTTTCCCTAGTAATTGATACCTTAGTGCGTTTGAATATGGGCCCCTGCGAAATGTCGACCCCACCGACGATCATATGAATGACATGTTGCGGTTCCTCCTGTTCATTTTTTCTTTTGGCATCCCTTTCTCTGAAATGTTTCTTGGCTCGATCGTTGAGGAACTATCGAAGGTGGCCCTCGTTGAATAGACGGGCTACCTCACTTAATTGCCTACAATCCTCAGTCCTATGAGTGCATGCCATGATACTTGCACATCAAATTGGTGTTTCTTTGTAAAGGATCGGTCTGTATAGGTCTGGGCCACCTAGTATCTTTGATCCTTCCGATTGCCGATACAATGGCTGATGCATTGATGATAAAATTATATTTCGATAATCGAGGCACCTCTGTGGGATCGGCATACTTGTCAACACCACTTTTGCTCATAAGTCCCCGAGAATTCTGTCATGTCACTTCTTCGATCATTTCGGGCGGAATCGCATCCTAGACCATTATTCCTTCGATCTGCGGTGTATGGTTGATATCGGTCTTTATTCGATCTTGGCTACCTGTCGATGTCCCTCTAATTTTTAGTTGCCGACCTGTTAGGATGTACTGAACAGGAAGAGGCTCCTAATTGGTCATCCTCGACCCTGATCTTTGATTGATATCGATTGTGCACATCTGCCCAAGTTACAGCCAGATACTCAATCAAATTTTGCTTCAACTGACGTGATGTTATCGAACTCCGTTCATTCAACCCTTGGGTGAAATCTTTAACGGCCCAATCATCTGTGACCGGTGGAAACTCCATGCGTTCCATTTGAAATCGGGACACAAACTCCCTCAGCATTTCATTATCCCTCTATCTTACCTTGAAAAGGTTCGATTTCCTTGTTGCGACCTTTATGGCCCCGGTGTGCGCCTTTACAAAAGAATATGCTAACATGGAAAATGAATCGATGGAATTTGGTGGTAGGTTGTGGTACCAAATCATTGCTCCCTTTGACAAGGTCTCTCCGAACTTTTTCAATAACATAGATTCGATCTCATCATCTTTCAAATCATTACCCTTGATGGCGCATGTGCAGGAGGTAACATGCTCGTTGGGGTCGTTGGTCCCGTTATATTTAGGTATGTCCAGCATACGAAACTTCTTTGGAATGGGTTCCGGAGTCGCACTTGGAGGAAACGGCTTTTGTACAAACTTTTTCGAATCCATCTCTTTCAAGATCAGCGGTGTCCCTGGTATCTGATCAACTCGGGAGTTGTATGTTTCTACTTATTATCATTGGCTTCAATTTTTTTCTCCCCCGATTCAATTCTCTTGGTGAGCTCTTCAAGCATTTTTATTATCGCATGATCAGTCCCCGATTCGTTACCATTCGACCTTTCTGGCACTGGCTGGTACGGCGAGTAATTTCCGGATCGACCCTGTGTTGATTTTGTAACTGAGCAATAGCGGCTTGTTGAGCCTGAAGCATTTCAAATATCACTTGGAGACTGACTCCTCGGTCTCTTCTGCCATGTGTTCCTTGGCCACCTGACCGGCCTTCTCTACGTACACTCCCTTCAAGGTCTGCGCCTAGGTCCGCGTTTAAAGCAACGTGCGAACTGACATCAACCGGGTTAGCAACCGGTTCTCCTCCGAAATTAGCCTGTGGCACCTCGACTCCTGGAGCAAACACATTTTTATTTTCCCCGTGGAATCCGAAGACATTGTCACCGTGTGTGGATGCGCTTTGTGAGTTTGACATGTTTTAACTTGAAGGCAAAGATACTTGACAAGAACAAGCGTAATAGTGTGTTTTACAAGAATCAGCACTGAACAATCACTATTATCCTTAGCCACACGGTGGGCGCCAAACTGTTTACCCTAAAAATCGAGTAACAATTAAACTTATATTGTGGCTTTAAGGATATGTGATTAAATCCAATACCAATTGATAAACAAATAATTTAATAGATAGATTAGACAACAAGATAAATCAAACCAGCATGCAGCAATGCCTCGACCTCGATTCGCGATAGTCTCGAGGTATGATTGAAAGAACAGTAAAGAGTAATTATGTTGATGAACAATAAGTGAAGTAAAGAGAGTAGGGGATGTAGTAGATTCTTATCAGTGAATAATCATGATCCTTATAAATGAATGGGATTCCTCTTTATATAATAGAGGAGTTCTAAATAAGGTAAACTTTTAATTATAGTAGGAAATCATATTGACAACTGATTAACCGTCGAAGATCAATTCATTCCGAAATTCACGCCACGATCATCGACCCGTCGCCCATATCTCGTTATTTCTGTTATTGAGCTATACCGACGTCAATTCGGAGTATGCCCTTTTCTGACCTCGATTATTGATGTCGACCTCGATCTGGAGAGCAACTTCGATTCTGGACTCAACGTCCTAGCCTTTTGACGTGACATCCCTCTTTCGATCAAGAATGAAATCGGGTATTCCCGATTTCCACCGTATACACTGATATATCATTGTTTAAGAACAATAAACGTGTGATTTTACATAGAGGAAATTTGACTTCGAGTGATTAGTGGAGTGACTATTTTTCCTTTGTTTATTTCGTATTCATAAAGTCATAAGTTATTATAATTCCCCCAAAAAGCGTAAAGTGTTCCACTAGAAGAAGTAGGTGGGGCTTAATGGCTTAGTTGCTTTTGTTTGAATTAGAATTTTGGACGTAGAACCGACTTCTTTCACTTTCTCTTTTGCAATGCATTCGACTAGAAAATTGATATATTGAGATTTTGTTGATGACATAAGCATCTATTGTTGTCCCAAGCCGTTTCTTTTCCCTTTTTAAATATTTAATTACAAAGGAAAACTAAAATTAAAGCTAGAACAAGAAAAGAAAAAGGCAAAATGCAAGAGGACAATAGCAAACAACAAAATCACTAGCTTTTCCCTTTTCCGTATCTATATTCCATTTTACAAGTATAAGATAAGTAATTATGTTTTGCTAAGTTTCAAAAATATTAAAAAGATATTTGATCAATATATAGGAATTAGAATTCTCTCACAAAAATTTCAAAACAAAGTAGGGCAATATGTTACAGAAAACTTTATAGACGTACATGAAAAATAAAAAAATTTACCGCTATTCATAGAATATCATTTATCAATTTTGGCTGACAAAAAATTATTATTTGTATATAACCTTCAAAAGATATCAAGTTTCTAAGTCATGGCATGAAAGCTTAGGAGAGGGTGATAGAAGTAAGGGTGAGGAGGACAATGTCTATATCTGACATGCCGGGTCGTTCAACTACAGAAGCTATTATTAGGAGGCTGGTGGAACAGCACAGGGATAGGAACAAGGATCTGCACATGGTGTTTATTTCCCTAGAGAAACCATATGACAGGCTCCCTAGGGAGGTTCTCTAGAGATGTCTGGAGGAAAAAGGTGTGTCGGGAGCTTACATTAGAGCGATCTAGGACATGTATGACGTAGCTAAGACTCGGGTTAGGACAGTGAGAGGTGGCTCAAAGCATTTCCATGTTGGTATGGGGTTACATCAAGGAACTGCGCTCAACGCGTTCTTATTTGCCCTGTTGATAGATGCACAGGCACGACATATTCAAGGGGAGGTGTCATGGTGTATGTTATTCGTTGATGACATATTTCTAATTGATAAGACGTGAGACGGTATTAACGAGAGGCTGGAGGTTTGGAGGCATGCCCTTGAGTATAAGGGTTTCATATTGAGCAGGACTAAGACAAAATACTTGGAGTGCAAGTTCAGTGCCGAGTCAAGGGAAGCAGGCATGGACGTGAGGCTTGGATCACAGGTCATCCCCAAGATAGTCAGTTTCAAGTACCACGGGTCGATCATCCAAGAAGAAGGAGAGATTGACGAGGGCGTCACACACCGTATAGGGGTGGGGGTAGATAAAATGGAGGTTAGCTTCTAAGTCCTGTGTGACAATAAAGTGTCATCGTTACTCAAAGGTAAGTTTTATAGAGTGGTGGTTAGACCGAACACGTTGTTTAGGGCAGAGTGTTGGCCAGTTAGGAACTCACTTGTACAAAAGATGAAAGTAGCAAAAATGGGGAAGTTGAGGTGGATGTTTGGGTACACTAGGATGGATAAGATTAGGAATGAAGATATTCGGGAGAAGGTAGGTGCGGCTCCTGACAAGATGGGGGAAGCGAGGTTCAGATGGTTCGGGCATGTGTGGAGGAGAAGAATTGATGTCCCGGTAAGGAGGTGTGAGCGGTTGGCTTTGGCGGATGCGAGAAGAGGTAGAGGGCGTCCTAAGAAGTATTGGGGAGATGTGATCAGGCAAGACATGGCGTGACTTCAGATTTATAAGGACATGGCCCTTGATAGGAAGCTGTGGAGGTCGAGCATTGAGGTTGTAGGTTAGGAGGTAGTTGAGCACGTTTCTACTTCGTACCGGGAGTGAGACTAGTCTGATAGGGTTTGCCTTAGACTGCTAGTGGTTAATGTTGTGTTCACACTATTCTTTCATTTTTTATAGCACCGAGCCTTATTTACTGGTTATTGTTATTGCGTTTCATCAATTTTCTTGTTCTTATGATGCTGCTATTATTTATATGATTTCTGTTGATGGTACTGATATATTGCCTATTTTCATCTTTTTCGTCTTCTTGTGCCGAGGGTCTATCAAAACACCTTCTCTTCTCCATCGGGGTAGAGATAAAATCTGCGTACACACTACCTTCCCCAGATCCCTCACATATAGGATTTTACTGGGTTGTGGTTGTTGTAACCTTCAAAAAATCTAGGTGTGGGTGGAATTCATGAATAAACTTAGATGAAAAATATAAAAAATTTAAGGAAAATTGGAGGTAATTTGGATGGATTTTGAGTCAAGAAATCGAGTTACAAAAAAAAATCATTGTGACACATGTATATTTATATCACCTATATATCATTACATATCTTAATATATCACACACGAGTATATATGGATATACGTATACACGAAGGATAAACACAAATTACAAGGCAATATACAAAGATATAGACCATTAAAAAAAAGTTCGCACAACCTCTGCTGCACTACCACCAAAAAAATACATTTACCATCAATAATTCCACCGTAATAACACAAAACACCATTCTTAAAAAAAAAATTATAAGTTATCTATTTTTCAACATTAACACAAAATATTAATCAAACTATATTGTCACATAATTTAAGCTGGCACTCATTCCATCCACGTTGTTGCAATTTTTTAAAAAAGTTCATGTTTTTCTTTTAAAATTGTGGTTTGGAGGTCAGATAAAAAAGTTCATGATGAACTTTGTCCTTAATCTTTGGCGTGAAGAATAAAAAAGCATGCCGCCCGATGCCCATTGCTTTGACAATGGATATATAGACATCATTTTTTTTGTCAGCCAAACTGCAGCAAGTTTCATCTTCTTTTCCTTCTTTTGCTTCACTTCTTTCCCTTAATTTCCTTTCGTTTCCTGTTTTTCCCCTATTCACTAACTATGCTCCAATGGGAACGAAAAGCAAAAAGAAATCTTAGCATTTTACAGATCATTTATATTATGGTTGAGTGTTTACCTTGAAAATGGTTTTAACAATTATATTTTGATTTGTGGTTCTCAATTATGATTGAGTGTTTACCTTGAAAATGGTTTTAACAACTATATTTGATTTGTGGTTCTAAAAATGTGTGATTTATTCCAATACTAGTTAGTAATCAAGAAATGATAAGTGTAAGTAAGGAAAATGTGATAGCCAAACTAATGTTGTCACAGAACTGGAGGCCTCGAGCTCACTGGAATCGGGGACCTCTAGGTCAGATAATAGCAATAAATGAAGAATAATAAAGCTGAGAGACAGTGTTGAACACGTTAAACGAAAAGAGTAGAGAATGTCTATTGCAGTGAATGTTGTATATCTTTTACAAATGATTGGGGTCCCCTTTATATAAGAGGGAAAAACCCCAACATAATACATATCTAATTATGACAAAGAATGCTATTGATACAGTTGTATAACAGCCTAGTATGGACTTGTACTATTTCTTGCAGACCTTATCAGCTCTAACCACGTGTCCTTGGGAATTTTCCGCCTTTCCATGACGATCATTGATTTTACACTGCTTCGAGGTAGGCCGTGGTGGGCCTTCGATATACTCTCTCGAGGTATGCCTAGTTGAGGCCGAACTCCAGACTGCTGCTTCGAGCCCCTCGAGCTCGGGCTTGGAATTACATAGAGGCCTCGATATAGAGATCCCAGGTATTGACCGTATACAGATAGTCCCCGCGTTTCTTAGAATTAAATGATAAGAAATGATTTGAATTCTTTGACTCTTCGATGTCCCCATCATGACGTCAGCCATGTGAGGTCAGCGATTGATATGACAGAAAGGACGTGCAAAGGCCACGCTTGCATGGTTCTCGAAAAGCCATAAATCGATACGGCGGTTGGCTGTCCTTTTGTCTTCTCCAACACGCATAACTGGCCCCTGTAAATACCCCAATCCTTCACTCCTTAAACTTTTACTTTTCACAACGTCTTCAGGCCTTTATCAACTCTTCTATACGCTTACTTCCTTCGTGTGTTCATCTCTCAACCAATATCTTCCTTTTCTTTTGAAATTTTATAGCAAAAATGGCAAAGACTTCCAAGACTGTTCCTCAAAAGGAGAAGGCCCCTTCATCATCACGCTCGTCTAAGAGCAAAACAGTAGTACCTCCTCATGTTTAGGAGTGTATCCCCGGACCCTGTGAAACATCCTCTGATTTCAAAGTAGAAAAACCTTCTTCGATTGTGGGACGATGTGAACCCATGTCTCGATACATCAGCCTGATAACCGAGACCGAAAAAGTGAAGGTTGATTTCCGTTGGGGGGAGGCGGTGCAAGTGGAGATCCCTTCACCCGAAGAGGACATAACCACCCACAAAGCTGGTTTTCTTAGCGTATACACATACCCATTTACCTTAGGTCCCGTAGAACCTTATTTGCCACCTATTGATCCAGTGATCCTCGATTTTTGTAGACAATATTGGGTGACGCTTGGCCAAATCTACCCTTCATTCTGGCGAATCATTTACCTGATTAGGTATTTTTCAAACATGGTCGAGGGGATGCCTTTTACCCTCGATCATCTGATTAGACTGTACAACCCCCGACTTTATCGAGGTGGCCTGATTAAGCTACAACGTAAATCCTCAAAGGCCTTCTTTGCTAGCATCGATGAGGACAAGGACCAAGGGTGGATGAGCCTCTTCGTCCGAGTTAGGACCTCAGACCTGATTCCGACTGAGAAGATTCCATTCCCCGAGAAATGGAATATGAATCGTAAGTGAACATGTTTCGTCAATCAAATATTTTATCTTCCCTTTGAACTAACTTCCTTCGATGATGCAGTTGTCGAGTGGTACCTCGGTGCGGTCAAGGACCTACCGGGCAGGGTTTGACAACTAGATTTGACCTCTCCCTATGTTAAGCGCGTGTCTCGAGAGCGGGCCGATCTCGATGAACAAGTAATACAGCCTTTGTGGGCTTACTTTTATGCTTATTCAACTTAGAGTTTAATGCCTTAACTTGATTCTTGCAGCTCAAGCAGAAGGATGAACTAGTGGGGCAACTCTGAGAGGAGCTTAAGGTCAAAAATACTGAGGTCCTCGGGCTAAAGCAGTGCATGGATGAGGTAGCCTCCGAGAAAGATACTCTTCGAGAGAATCTGACCTCGGCTGAGCATCAACTTCAAGGTGCAAAGGTAGAAAGTCATAAATATAAAGAGCTTCATGCTGAATCGGCTGCTGAGTTATCCAAAATTAAGTCCGAGATCGATAAACTCATATCTTCGTATCGGAATGATGCTACTGCTGCAAGTGCTCGGGCTAAGAAGGCATCTGCCGAGGCCGAGCTTAAGCTAACTCGAGCCCTTGACCATGATCCATTGGAGTCTCGGAGGCAGGCTCTCGAGGAGGCACATGCAAAGGGTTTCGATCTTTCTGCCGAGATCGAGAAAGTGAAGGCCTTAGAAGAAGAATTGGCAGCTCTTCTTACTTCTGATGAGGATTCAACTAGTGGCTCGGAGAGCGGCAAAGATGAAGACGAAGTCCCTGAGGGGGAAAAGGTTGTTAATGACCATGGTGCAGAGGGTCAAGCCTTCGAGGGCGCAACTCCTAAGAGAACTTCATCCGATCGAGTGACCCCGACTGAGGATTAGGCTTTTATTATTATTATTTTTCTTTTTTGTGTAAGGGCTCCATGTAGGAGCTTTGTAAATATATTTTGTGAACTCCATTTTATACGAAAGGATATTTTTGTTTCATCTTCGTTCTTTATCACTTCCTGACTTTCCTTTACTTTTGAAATGAAATTTGATGCCCGTTGATGCTCAATCCGATGTGGACTTAGAATATAAAACACTTAGGTTTTTGTGCTCGATGAGAGATCGATAATAGTTGACTATTTAGGGTCTGATCTTCGAGCTAAGCTTTAGCTCGGGACTTTCGAGTCCGAACTTAGGTGAAGTTTCGAGCACAGTGTGCTTTGGCCTTTAAGTTCTTTAGGTATCGACCCTTAGGTTTTAAAACATTGGCCCTTAGGCTCTTTTTTTTTTTAATTTGTCCCTTAGGCTTTTTAGATCGTCCCTTAGGCTATTTAGGTTGGCCATTAGGCTCTTACATATCGTCCCTTAGGCTCTTTTTAAATTAGGTCAATTCGACCTCTAAAATGACTACAATTTTCCCCCATTCTGGCTAAAGACCTTTAAAAGTTTTGTTATGTCTTGGCATGTTTTTGTATTCGTCCGACATTTCGACGGTTCGATTGATAGGAACATCGATTACAAGTCGATGTGCGACGATAATTGAGTACCTCGTGGGGTTCTCTCGAAGGCTGATTTTTTCGAAGCCTTTACATTATTCGGAGCTGATATTATCGAAGCTCCTTTGCTTATGCTGAGGGGTGATTTAATCGATTTTTTCGAAGTATTTGAAGGTCTTTGGTTTTTTGGCAGAAGTCGGACGTCTCCGAGCCGCAGTATCTCGCCCGTAGCCTTTTCATATGACTGTAGTCTTTATATTTGGTCGTAGCCATTAGTCCCCGGGTGAGATGACCTCAGCCTTACTATCGAGGGTATGCCTTTTTAGGGGTCTTACAAGTTCGAATATATAGACTTGGCCTTAATATCTGGGGTATGCCTTTTTTTAAGGTCTTATAAGTTTGAGTATGCCTCGTTGAGCTCTTATAAGTTTGAGTATACCTCGGAGAGGTCTTATAAGTTTGATGTTGCCTCATTGAGGTCTTATAGATTTGATGTTGCCTCATTGAGGTCTTATGAGTTTGAGTCTTTGATGAATCGATAAGCTGATTGTCGATGACAGTCCCCGAGTGTTCGAGATTTTTTGGCCTTTGAGCCGTTTCATGTGAAAATAGTAAACTTCTTTGAGGCACAAAGTGTTTTGATCAATAAGAATGTTTCTTCGAATAATTGATACATGCGTACATGTTTTTCCCTCGGGGGCTTGACTATTCTACATGGACACGGTTCATTTGACTGTTTGGTCCATTACAACATTCTCCTATCGAGGCCCTCTTCGGAATAACTTTTTTTCTTCGAAGAAGTAACCTCCGAGGGTGATGCCCCCCAGTGTTCGAGGTTGATTGAAAAATAAGCCTTGAATACTTGTTGATTTTTCCTTAGGTAGCATATAGATTTTGCCTCGTTAAAAACCTTGCCGGTAAAACCCATTTGGGATAAAACCTAATCTAACAGAAAAAGAGTTCAACGCATGCTTTAAAACCCAAGGTCTTCGAGTTGAAAGTTGCTTCGATTCCTCTCAATCGAACACCTACAAAAAGTTAGTATGAAATATAAATGAAAAGGGAGAAGGTTATACCTTAGCAATAATAGCGTTTGAGCATCGGTATATTTCAATTGCTTGGCAGTTGCTCGCCTTCCATGGTGCTAAGTTTGTAGGACCCTTTGCCTACTACTCTGAGACGTGGTACGGTCCTTCCCAACTAGAGCCTAGCTTCTCTTCATTTAGGTTTCGAGTGTTGAGGGTGACTTTCCTTAGAACTAAGTCCCCGACTCTGAAGTAGCGGATGTTTGTTCTTTTGTTGTACTTTCGATCCTTTGTTTTTGAGCAGCCATTCGAACTAGTGCGGCCTCGCACTTTTCATCTAGTAGCTCGAGGGCGGTGCTCATGGCCTCATTGTTTGAGTCCTTGTTGGCATGCTAAAATCTGACGCTTGGTTCCCCGACCTTGACTGGTATCAGTGCCTCGGACCCATATACCAAAGAGAATGAAGTCTCCCCTGTGCTTGACTTCGAAGTTGTTCGATATGCCCAGAGTACTTCGGGCAGCACTTCTCTCCACTTCCCCTTTGCATTCTCTAACCTCTTCTTTAAGTTTTGAATAATAGTTTTTTTTTGTGGACTCGGCCTGACCATTTGCACTTCGGTGGTAAGGCATCGATAGGATCCTTTTGATTTTATGATCCTCGAGGAATTTCGTCACCTTGCTGCCGATGAACTGATTTCCATTATCACATGTAACCTCGGAGGGGATCCTGAATTGGCATATGATGTGGTCCCATATGAAGTCAATGACTTTTTTTTCTCTTATCTTCTCGAAAGCCTGCGCTTCTACCCATTTTGAGAAGTAGTCAGTCATAAATAGGATAAATCTAGCTTTACCTAGCGCCGTTGGTAGGGGGACGACGATGTCCATCCCTCATTTCATGAATGTCCACGGGGATAGGACTGAGTGTAGTTGTTCACCGGGTTGATGAATCATCGGTGCGAATCTTTGGCATTTGTCACATCTTCGAACGAATTCCTTGGTGTCCTTTTCCATGTTATCCCAATAGTAGCCTGCTCTGATCACTTTTCGAACTAAAGAATCGGCACCAGAGTGGTTTCCACAAGTGCCTTCGTGGATTTCTCATAGCACATAGTCGGCGTCCCCCGGTCCCAAGCATACCGCTAGTGGTCCATCGAAGGTCCTTATGTACAATGTTCCATTCTCGTCGAGTGCAAATCGGGCTGCTTCGGCTCGAAGTGCTCTCGATTCCTTTGGGTCCGTGGGGAGTTTCCCATGTTTCAAGTAGTCGATGTACTTGTTCCTCCAATCCCATGTTAGACTCGTTGAGTTGATTTCGGCATGGCCTTCTTCGATCACTGATTTGGATAGTTGTACCACAGTCCCCGGAACTATGTCATCTTCTTCAACAGATGAACCCAAGTTCGCGAGTGCATCGGCCTCGTTGTTCTATTCTTGAGGTATGTGAACCAGGGTCCACTCTTTGAAGCGATGCAATATCACTTGAAGCTTGTCTAAGTATATTTGCATCATATCTTCTAGAACCTCGAAGCTCCCATTTACTTGATTTACGACCAGAAGAGAGTCACATTTTGCTTCGATGACCTCTACTTCCAGGCCTTTGGCTAGTTCGAGACCTGCAATCATGGCCTCATACTCGACCTCATTGTTATTTAACTTCGAAGTTTGTATAGATTGTCTAATTACGCCGACCGTAGGCGATTTTAAAACTATGTCGAGCCCAGACCCTTTCACATTCAAGGCACCGTTAGTGAAGAGGGTCCATACCTCCGATGATGTGCCTTTTTAACAAAATTTCTTTTTCTACTTTGGGCACGAGGGCAGGCGTAAAATCGGCCACGAAGTCTGCCAAAATTTGATACTTAATAGCCGTCCAGGGTTGATACTCGATATCATACCCTCCGAGTACGATGGCCCATTTGGCCAATCGGCCCGATAGTTCGGGCTTATGCAAGATGTTTCAAATAAGATATGTTGTTAATACATATATAGTGTGGCATTGAAAGTAAGGTTTCAATTTCCTAGATGCACTTACTAATGCAAGAGCTAGTTTTTCTAAGTGCGGATACCTGGTTTCAGCATCTTCTAGGGTCCAACTTACATAATAGACAGGAAATTGCATACCTTGGTCTTCTCAAACCAACATACCACTTACCGCTACTTCGGACATGACCAAATATAAGTATAGTGTTTCATCCTCCTTCGGGGTGTGGAGCAAAGGTGGGCTCGAGAGATACCGCTTTAATTCTTCCAATGCATGTTGGCATTCTGGAGTCCACTCGAAGTTGTTTTTCTTCTTGAGTAGGGAGAAAAAGTGATGACTCCGATCTGATGACCTCGAGATGAATCGGCCTAAGGTTGTTATCCGCCCAGAAAGCCGTTGTACGGCTTTTACATTGTTCACCACGGTGATCTCCTCGGTGGCTTTTATTTTGTCGGGGTTGACCTCGATCCCCCTGTTCGACACCATGAAGCCCAAAAATTTGCCTGAATCGACTCCGAAAGCGCATTTTTCAGGGTTGAGATTCATGTTATACCTTCTTAGGATATCAAATGTTTCCTGCAAATGAGTCAAATGGTCCTCTGCGCGTAGGGACTTAACTAGCATGTCATCAATGTAAACTTCCATAGACTTTACCTATTTGATGTTCGAACATCTTATTAACTAGGCATTGATATGTAGCCCCCTCACTTTTTAGCCAGAAGGGCATTACGTTATAACATTATGTACCATATTTCATGATGAACGATGTCTTTTCCTGGTCCTCTGGGTTCATGTGAATTTGATTGTACCCGAAGTAGGCGTCGAGAAAAGTAAGGATCTCGTGGTCGGCCGTAGCATCAATTAAACGATCAATGTTGGGCAATGGAAATGAGTCTTTAGGGAATGCTTTATTCAAATCCTTATAATCTACACACATTCTCAATTTATTTCCTTTTTTAAGGACTACTACTGCATTATCTAGCCATTCGGGGTATTTTACCTCCCTGATGGATCCTATTTTGAGAAGTTTCGTTACCTCGTCTTTCATGAATGCATGCTTTACCTCGGACTCAAGTCTCCTTTTTTGCTTCACCGATTTGAACCTAGGGTCGACACTTAGTCGATGGGTGGTTATCTCCAATGGGATCCCTGTTATATCTAAATGGGACCAAGCAAAGCAATCAATGTTATCAATAAGAAATTGAATGAGTTTTTTCCTGAGTTCGGGGGATAATCCCATTCCCAGGTATACATTTCGTTCTGGATGATGCTCGATCAATACGGCCTGCTCGAGCTCTTCGACTGTGGACTTCGTTGCGTCTGACTCTTCAGGGGAAACGAAGGCTCGAGGAGTGAGGAAGTCTTCTTTGTCGTCCTCGGCTACCTGCTCATCGATCACCTGTCCCTCGGGTTCAACCGAGGGTATAGATTGTGGTTGTTATTTGGCTATCTGCTTGTCTTTTGACTTCTCCAAGGTGGAAGGCGTCGATGTTGGTGCCATGTCGTGCACCGCGAACATCTCCTTTGCTGCATGCTGCTCTCCATACGCTGTTTTTACACCATCCTTTGTTGGGAACTTCATCATTTGATGAGGGTTGATGGCATTTCCCTCATGCTATGTATCCATGGCCTTCCAAGTAAAGCATTATACCTCATGTCACCTTCGATGACATGGAACTTGGTGTCTTGAATTGTACCGGCCACGTTGACTGGGAGGATGATTTCCCTCTTCGTCGTTTCACTCGCCATGTTGAATCCATTCAGGACTTGAGAGGCGGGTATGATTTGGTCGAGCAGCCCAAGCTGCTCCACGACCCTCGACCTGATTATATTGGCCGAGCTACCTGGATCCACGAGCACACGTTTAATTTGAACTTTATTTAAAAGGAAATAAATTACCAGTGCATCATTATGAGGCTGAGATAAGGCCTCGATGTCTTCCTCGCAGAATGTAAGATCATCCTCGAGTATGTAGCTCCGAGTTTGCTTTTCCTTTGTGATGGATAATTTTGTTCATTTGAAGATGGGTCCCTATGGGACGTCGGCTCCTCCGATGATTATATGAATGATATGTTGCGGCTCCTCCTGTTCATTTTTCCTATTTGCATCTTTCTCTCGAAAATGATTCTTGGCCGGTCACTGAGGAACTCTCGAAGGTGCCCTTCGTTGAATAATCGGACTACCTCTTCTCGAAGTTGTCTGCAATCCCCGGTCCTGTGATCGTGGGTGCCATGGTATTTGCACATTAAGTTGGGGTTCCTCTAGGAAGGATCTGATTGCATGGGCTTGGGCCACCCTGGTATCTCTGATCTTGCCTATGGCTGATACGATGTCTGAGGCATCGATGTTGAAGTTGTACTCTGACAATCGGGGTGCCTCCAACGGCCCCGTGTGCCTGTCGAACCCGGTTTTGCTCATGAGTCCCCGGGAACTTTTTCCTCGATCCTCCCTTCGATCATTTCGAGGTATATTACGTATCGAAGCATTTCTTCGGTCTTCGACATAGGGTTGGTATCTTTCCTTGTTCGGTCTCGGCTCCCTTTATGCATTCCTTGATTCTTTTGCTAATAGCCTGCTTGGATATACTGAGCCCGAGGGGGCTCCCAATTAGTCATCCTCGACCCTGATTTTCGATTGATACTTGTTGTGCACATCCGCCCAAGTTACGGCGGGGTACTCGATCAAATTTTGCTTCAGCTGCTTCGAAGCTATCGAGCTTCGTTCATTCAAGCACTGAGTGAAAGCTTGCACTGCCCAGTCATCGGAGACTGGTGGTAATTCCATTCGCTCCATCTGAAAGAGGGATACGAACTCCCTTGGCATCTAGTTCTCTCTTTGTTTAATTTTGAAGACATCGGGCTTCCTTGTAGCGACCTTAATGGCACCAGCATGTGCCTTCACAAATGAGTCTGCCAACATGGCAAACGAATTTATTAAGTTCGGGGGGAGGTTATGATACCACATCATGGCCCCTCTTGGACAGTGTTTCTCCAAATTTCTTCAACAAGACGGACTCAATCTCGTCGTCTTTTAAGTCATTTCCTTTTATACCACAAGTATATGTTGTAATATGTTCATTGGGATCTGTGGTCCCGTTGTATTTTGGGATATCGGGCATTCTTAACTTCTTTGGAAAGGGTCTCGGAGCTGCACTCGATGGAAATGGTTTCTGCACGAACTTCTTCGAATCTACTCCCTTCAAAATCGGAGGTGCGCTCGGGATCTGGTCGACCCTCGAGTTATAGGTTTTCATTTTTTTGTCGTTGGCCTCTATCTTCTTTTCTCCTGACTCGATCCTCTTGGTGAGGTCCTCGAGCATTTTCATAATAGTGGAGTCTGTTCCTGACCCATTATTGCTCGATCTTTCTGGTGCTGGCTCAACTTGAGGAGTTGTTTCCGGTCCTGCTGTGCTCGGGGTCTTTTGTTGACTTTGTAGCTGAGCAATAGTCACTTGATGTGCTTGTAACATTTCAAAAATTACTTGCAAACTAACTTCTCTTTCTTCTCAAGCTTGTGTTCTTTGCGCTTCATGTTGGTCACCTCCGCGTACACTTCCGTCAGTATCAGTGTCCACATCGACATGCAAAGCATTGCGTGAGCCTACATCGACGGGGACTGGTGTTGGTGCTACCCCAGGGTTTTGCGGTGGTACACCGGCGACTGAAGTTGTTGCATTGTTCCCCCATAGAACTATAGACCATTATTTCCATGTGCATTTGATGAGTTAGACATTTTTTTACCTGAATCAAAGAATCTTGGACAAGAAAATGTGTGAAAAATAACTTGTGTTATCAGAAAACTAGCATCAAAACAATCACTATTTCTTTACTTTTGTTAATTTATACTCCTCCCTTCTGATTTATGATTGTATACTTATCATAACATAAATTATATTTATAAAAAATATATTATCTAATCATTTTTATAATTAAAATAACATGATAAATAGATAGAATCTAATATTTTGAAGAAAATAACGTTTTTAGTAGGGTAAATTGTTATAAGGTCATTTAAGTCATTTTAACATAAAAAGAGCTTATCAATACTTTTTAATCAATCAATTTCACCTGCTTATTATTAAATTCAGCACTTTTATTCAAACACGTAACTGCTTATTTTTTGAATCAGCTTCAGCACTTAAAAGTGTTTCAACACCTAATGCTATCAGCTACTCTAAATCAGCTAAGCCAAACGGGCTCTAAGTCATTTTCTGGCAATTAAACACACACAAAATTTCATTAGAAGAGAAAAACGACTTTCTTTCACTTATATTTTATTTCTAATAATCTATTCGGAATAGTCTCTAAATCTTGGAGTGTACGTATCGGATAGTTAGACAAAATTTGTGTAATTAATTTTTATCTTCATAACAAACACGCCTGTTACATATCAACTAAATTTTTATGACGCTGAAGCGTATTATTAATTTGGCAAATGGTCAGATAAGGTTGCTTATGCTACCAAAAATTAACCGTTGATTAAGGTAAAGGAAGTTTAGAAAGCTAAAAATATTTGGAAGCCTTGGTAAAACTAAAAAAGATGGATGGGAGAAAAATGAAAAGTGAGGAAAAATAAATTGTAATTAGCTATTGGTGCCAATCAACTTTCAGAAAATTTCGTCGATAAAATAATGTATTACACATGTACCTCTTCTTTATTCTATGCTGGATTAGCACTTCACCAACAAATCCTTTATCCACATAATATATACATTCATCATCTTTTCATATTCATAAAAGTTTTGCCTAATCATCTTTTCTTCGTATAATTAGGCATGAGAAGGGCTTATTCATGTTGTCTTTCTGGGCTATGGGATGGGAACGAAGTTGCGTGGAAGGTCTATATATTGACTTCGGCACATTTTTACGGTAAAAACTTATTTGTATCGGATATTTACATGCACCTCGTCGATAAATAGATGACTTATTTTATTTAACTACATTTGTTAGTACTTAGCCATAATTAGCTATCATTCAGGGTGTGTTATTGATATAACGGAAAATATTTTCGTGCTTGGAAAATAAGTTGTAATCTTATTTATTTTTTAGTGTTTGGTACGCAAATTAAGGAAAATAACTTGTCAAGAGTATTCATAAATAATTTAGATACAATAAACACGAAGCTATAAACTTTCAAACCAACAACCTTCCGAATCCAAAAATTTTATAAACTTCCGAACAACTAAACTTTCGAAACCGCGAAATTTCGAACCCGTAAACTTTATAATTTCTAAACCCATAAACTTCCAAACACATAAACCTCTGAACTCATAAATTTGGAACTTGTAAAATTTCGAACCTGTAAACCTAAAGATAAAAAAAAATAAAAACTGAAAATATATTTAAAAAATCAAAAATAGAAATTTGAAATTACAAAAAGGAAAAGAAAAAACAGAAATTTGAAAATTACAAAAATAAAAAGGTAAAAAAATGTGTGCGGGTGTGGGGGTGGGTGGTGCAGAAAAATGAAAAATAAAAATTTGAAATTATAAATAAAAAGAAAAAGAAATTGGAAGGGGTAGTAGGGTGGGTGTGAGGGTGTGGGGTGGGCTGATGAAGGTGGGAAAGGTTGAGAAGAAATTTAAGAAAATATTTTCCCTTTTCTTGATAAGGAAAACATTTTGGAGGAAAATAAATTCATAAGGAAAATTTAAACCAACCAAATGAGAAAATTAAAAAATATTTTTCGAAAAATATTTTTTTCGTACCTAACACACCCTTATTTTGCACATATTTGATGTAGTAATATAAAATACTTGATAATCAAGGTATCCTCCGTTAATTATCTCCTAGACGTTAACGGCAATCAGCACTTTCTTTGTACTTTCATCGAATTTTCTCTCTCTCCGTTAACTATCATTAGCCGTTAGGTGTATAAACATTTAAAATTAACAATAATTTCAGCTTATGAATTCACAGTTTGTAGTAATAAATAAATATCATTTTTACCCTTGCGAATAGTCGCATTATCAGTCTAGGCATTTTCATTCATATGCTATGGACTAATCGTACTTCTTAACTTATCTGGGAGTTACTTTTTGAGAAGTCTTGTGTGTTTTATTACGATAATGCCATAAGATTATAGAAATGAATTTGTGGTACGTACCATGGACCATCAAACCTAAGTGGGCCTTGCCAACACTAAAAAGGAAAAATGACACTGTATAGTCGCTACAAAAATAATAGACGAAAATATATATAAATTTTGTATATATATATATATATATATACATTTTATATATCATATACAAAAGTATATAAATTTTATATACTTTTTCAGCAACCAAATATAAATATTATTTTGCACGGACTAAAAGTAATAATACCCAATAAAAATGGGAGGGGTGAACTACTTTTCTTTTCTACTTTCTTTGATCTGCGATTCCACAAAATCCTTGACTCGAATGAGCGAAACTGTCCAAGAAAACTGACACCATACGTTAAACCACTAGTTATAATGTTATAATGACTAGCTAGGGCGCTACTTCTCCTAACCCCACAATAGTCGCCACCCTCTCCAACCCAACGCCCCACATGCCCTCAGCTTTAAAATATCGAGAAATGGTCATAATTGTCCTTGGTACTTTTCGTTCAAGACCATATATTAAAACTTTGGTTGTATGCCCCTACCGTTACAAAAGTGGGGTACATTTGCCCTTATTTCTAAATTCAGTTAATAAAATCTTAACAAAATTAAATTTCCAATCTTTTAGTAGTAAAGGGCAAAAGTGCTCTCTTCGCATAGTTTAGGAGCAATTTTAGCCCCTTCAATTTTCTTTGGAAAAAGAATTGTCTAACCATGGTTAGAATAATTAATTCCTTCCATATTTTTTCTTCTAAATAATTTTGTAATCCCAAAATTCTAGCTTCACATTATCCCTTTCCTACATATATTTAAAAAAATATCTCTCTTTCCTGTAGTAATTTTGAACAATAATTTGACTTACATATATTACTACTATAAATTAGTAATAGTGCAAGAAAATATGAAATAATTGTTGAAAAGTTTGTTCAATTCAGATATGGAAAATGGAAAACAGATTGGGGTAATTTAAAAGTTGTGATGAAATCGTTTAGATATAGACAGACTTTGCAGGTGGCAAACTCCAATACTAGTTTCACAAACGTTTTTGGAACTTAATGGAGTAAATTCATTATTGTAAGCGAAATTAATTTGTTTTGAGCTTAATAACTTATAATTATTGTGCTCTAAATTCCGTCTGAGTTGCAGTAGTATTTGTTTAAAGTAAGCTCAAGCACATTAAATGAGATAAACAATACTATATATTAAATAAAAGGTCAATAAACTGTCGTCGTTTTTCAATTAATATATTAGAAAAAAAAGATAATGTGAAATTGAGAAAATATTTGGGAGCAAAGATACGGAAGGAATTAATTGTTTTAATGTCTAACCAACATTAGAATTCGGCTATTACCATAGTAATTATAGTCAAACTTCTCTATAACAACTTTATTTGTTTCGAATTCTTTTGTATGTTATAGCAAAGTGTTGTTATAAAAAATATATATTATAACATAGTTTGAAAATTAGTTCCATAAATAATTTAGTTTTCATAGTGAATGACTTTTGTATAACGAAATTGTTATTCAGATTTCTTAATGTAACTTAAAGTGATGGTGAGACCTTTGGAAATGGGGTTTATGCGAACCTATTTTTTTTTTTTGGCCCGTTCCAAAAAGAATGATCCCTTTCTAAATTTGAAAATAATTTAGCTTAAACTTACAATTCTACTATTAATGAGAAACTTTTATAACCAAACAAATACGCTGGCCCACTTTTAACGTATTTGGGATCACAAATTTCTAAAATCTTACTTTGTATCTGATCAAACAGGTTCACGATTAGAAAGGACGGAGTATCATATTAGGTCACTTTAATTCAATGGTGTACTACACAGTTAATGTACAGTGCGCAAAAGCCATTACTATAAATAGTACCTCCAAGCTAAGAGTACCACATAATAAGCTCTAATTGGAAACTTGCAGAGAACAACCATGGCTAAGCCCTGCAATTTTCAAACGCTCTCTGTCACCATACTCCTCCTCCTTCTCCTTTCAATCCTTACCCATGGAAACTCCCAACAATTCTCAAGAAAATTATCCAAGAAATCAATGGGTATGAAGAGAGAAAAACTTAGCCACCTTCACTTCTACTTCCATGACATAGTCAGTGGAAAAAACCCCACCGCCGTGAAAATAGCGGAAGCCGCCATGACCAACCGGTCGTCCACCGGATTCGGCCTTATGGCGATGATCGATGACCCTTTAACCGTAGGACCAGAACCAAACTCCAAACTTGTTGGAAGAGCACAAGGGATTTATGCACAAGCCTCACTTAATGATGTTGGTTTGTTGATGGCTCTTAACTTTGCTTTTGTTGAAGGAAAATATAATGGGAGTACTTTAAGTGTTTTGGGCCGGAACTCGGTGATGTCGACCGTCCGCGAGATGCCGATCGTCGGCGGGAGTGGGCTTTTCCGGTTTGCTCGTGGCTATGCTCAGGCAAAGACTCATATTTTTGATTTCAAGACTGGTGATGCTGTTGTGGAGTACAATGTCTATGTCTTCCATTATTGAGTTACTTGATTTTTAGCTTTCTTGTTTTTGTTTTTGCCTTCTTTTTCTTTTTTAAGTTACAATGCTTTTTTCAATTATGTTAGGTTCTTTTTCATATTAAAAGAGAGCTAGTTTTGGCTTTTTCGTATTTGGCATGTAGACGTAAGACTTTTGGCATATGATTCTTATAAAGAGGCATGCCCCACTTGAAAGTAGGGAAGTGGAGTCTCTCTCTATATAATGTATTAATAACTCATTTCCTGGAAATTATAACCTTATTAGTATGTCTTAATTTGATCTTTTTTTCTGGTATTTGATTTTCAAAATAAGAATCCATCTTCATTATGTCGTGGTAAGGCAAATTCTCTGTCTCTCTCCAGGAAGTTTGTATTGGAAAAATACAGAAATACATGGTGCAAAAAGGTAGAGTATATTATTATTAACCAACTCAGCTGAAGAGTTATTACCTTATATCCTATGTATGTGTATGGTGTTAATTTTAACGGATCATTTCCTCCTTCACACCACATAAATGTTGATGAAGTTCATATAGCTACTCATTTGCTTCAACAATCACGTGCTGATGACTCAAGACGAAATACTACTTAATTGGATAAAGAGGTAGCTTTTATAAATTCTTTTGAGTAGGCCAAGCATGCCTAGTAAAATTATTACATGTCATGGATTTCATTATCATCTGAAAATTTCTAGTGTGGGAGACAGAGACAGATGAATGTGGAGTCTTCATGCTAAATTATGATTTAGTAACAAAAACAAGTTATCCCAGAAGCTTCCACAAAGTTCATATTTATGATTTAGTAATCATTTCTGAAAAATATTTGGTTCTTGTCAATGATGAAAGCAATGTCCCGAGAATTTAAAGACAATAGTATTCTTTTAGCTTTGTCTTGTCACCAGGGTGTTTGAGGGTTGGGTTTGGGTCCATTTTTCACTGAAAAGAACTCAAATCAAATAAGTCAATTTTTTAAATATTGGAACCGAACCAAACCAATTAAATCGATTTTTTTATCGATTCAGTTTCTGTCGATTTTTCTGTTATTTATCGATTTTTTCTTAAATGTGAGACATACACTACCAAATGCATATTCCAGCAACTATATTTTCAACGTAACGTTATCAAATCAATTGCTCTTTGAGAAATCTATCATTTATTAGGATATATTGATGATGATTGGCTCAACTAGTGATGAACAATTAAGTACTCAATTAAAAATCGATTATTTTTAACGTGAAATAAATTCTTGTACTTAGCAAAAGAAAACTACCAATCAAATTAGAGGGCAAAAATTAGATTATTATAATAGCAAATAACTAGACTAAAAATACAAATAGCTAATATGTACCATAAAAGTTTAGAAATAGCTACTTTTATAGTCGGTTTGGTTCGATTTTTTATAATTTTTTCTTTTGATTAAAACCAAAATCAAACCAAATTTGATTTGTTTTTAAAATTTAAAACCAAAACAAAACAAACCCAAAAAATATCAAATTTTTTGATCGATTTGATTCGATTTTAAGTTTGTTCGGCTTTTCGGGTATGAACACTAGTTGTTACAAAGCTATTAGCGGAGAGGAATTGTTCGATTAAGACATTTTAATGAGCTCAATTATCAGCTTAAGATCTCTTAGCTAGTTAGTTTATGCTGCAATTGCTCTTTACGTTACAAATTACTAGGAGTATGCAACATTTGGCAATTCTTGATATCTGCGCCCATTCCTTCTTACTTCAATCTATACCTACTACATTTAATTAACGATACTCTTCATGCATCATCAATAATGCACTATTATCTCTGACTTATGTGCTGATATTTTCAAAATTATTAAGATTTGTGATAGGGTTATCACGTGTTGTTGTGTTGACTGTGTAAACTTTTATATGTTATAACATGTATTTTGGATAGTATCCTCGTTTAGAAATTACGGATCTCAAGCATTGCGCCATAAGTATATGCTATTTACCGCTAGACTATACCCATTCAAGTCGATATTAAAAATTCAACTTCTTATTTTTTTCATTTTCAATATAAACACAAAACAAATAAATAGAAAAAGAAAAACTATGGATGTTTTGACTATTAGGTAAAGAATTAAATCTGTACTCTTGGGAAGATTATTCAATTAAGTATGTCCCATACTTTCCGTCATAGCATGTCTAAGTCGATGAAAGAGCTAAAAGTGGAAGAGGACCCAACATAAAAAAAACAATGGACAAAACAGTTGAGTGGGTGGGGAGTTGAGCAGGAAAATTGGGCAATCTTTAAATTCCAAAATTGACTGTATCCAATATATTAATTCGCAATTTCTTCGTCCTGAATTCCACATAAAACGGTAAAAATCACCGAATCGTTTAGACTTGGAATTCTTCATTGATGGTTGTTCTTCTCTTTTTGTTGCCTCCCATCCATGAAAGTCGTTGCACTAACTTGAGAATTTGGAATTTCCACCACTAAAACTTGACTCCGATTTTCTATTTTCCTTGAGCAATGATTATTCAAGTTAGAGGTTCCACGATGTTTACTCGTAAAACGGTACAATTCAATTTGTAATATGGTTTATAGACACGTAAATTAACTTGATTCATGAATATAAAATAACTAAGAACAAAAATAAATTAATTGAATAAAATACAAGCTCCGTCGTAGGATGCTCCTTTCCGGAAGCAGTAATAAGAACAATATGTAGAGCAGAAAGAAAGAAAGTTATTAATAGAATAAGAGCAAAAAAATTTCTTTTGTGTATAGATGATTTTTCGCCTCCTACAATGAACACAAATTCTCCTATTTATAGCTCAATTTAGGGAGACAAGATCACCAATTCAAGCTCTTCTTTAATATGAATAAAATTCCTCTTCAGACTGCATAACGGCTGGACATTAATGCAAATATTCTTTGTAACGTCTGCTCATTTAATATTGTCTTTTCCAACCGATATCTTCCTTTAAGATCTTCATACCCGGTTTCGATGCCTTCAGAACTTATTCAACGTCGGTCACATGTTCATAATCTGTACCAAGTATATGCTAACTCATGTCTTACTTGTCTTTACTTTCACGTGTCAACTCGTCGAGCTTCCACCTGTCGATCATTAATTTTACCCCATACAGATAGTCCCCCTACTTTCCGGTGAAAAAACTCTTGTGTTACCGAGAAGTAGATAAGACCTCTTTCCTGGGAGAAAAAGTTCCTGAACGCTTTCTGACTCTTGAAAGGACACATGTCTTCTTGCATTAATGAGCCGAACACGTGTTATTCCCTGATTCGGCAAATATGTGTTTTCAATTTTCAAGGTAATGATGACCAAGATTTCTGCCGCCTATAAACTTCTCCACCACTCATCAACAGTTCACTTTTGCAAACTCTTCTTCTTCGAATTTCTACAAACCCCTCTTTCTCAGTAAAAATTTCTTTCTCAGATTTTCTATCGCCACGCCTTCTATTATTTTTTTCTTCGGAAACTCTGGCCTTCACATCCGTGGTGGCCCTTCTAAAAGAACAAAACCAAAGAAGCTGATGTCGGTCCTCCTACCACCATCACAATCATACCCTCTCAACTAAACTCTTAGATGGACCTTCAAGTACAAAAGGAACCCATCAACCCAAAAAAAGGCTGTCAGCAGATATCCTTCTTCTATCCGCCCTGCTGGTATTTCCTGTTGTGAACGAAGATTGCAACTGAAAAATAATGAAATCGTAGACCCTAATGAAGTGGAAAGGGTTATTAGCAAACAAGGGTTCATGTACGTTTATACATACTATTTTACCTTAAGAATGAGTCAAGAAATTAATTCTGTTATTGTAGTGTTTTGCTACCACTACCAAATCTGTTTGGCTCAGGTAAGCCCGTCAATATAGTGTACGGTGGTTTACCTTCCAGTATTTTGCTCCAGGGCCAGAGAAGCCCTTCCTCTTGCCTATTTGATCAACCTCTACTCCCCAAATAATTTTCGTAGAAACATGATCAAACTCAGCAAATGTGGCCATCATGCCATCATTACCAATGTTGATGATTATAGTAATCGTGGTTGGATGGAACGGTTCGTTATTGATCACGCTCAACTATATCTTATAAAAAGACTAAGCGCGCGTTGCAAATAAAATTTGAGTATTTTGCCAAGAGTCGAATCCCACAGGGAATTAACCTATCAATTATCATTGTTAGACTCACTCGATTCTTCGTAATAAACTTCCCAAAGGTTATGAATAACAATTTGTTGGTATTTTTACTAACTAAAACTGAATGAAATTAAGTAAACTAAAAGATAACTAATGCTGAGTTGTAAACAAATGCGAGAAGGATCTAAGGTTATGGTTTCCCCCATTGATGGAATCCCTTCTTGTATATTTAATATAGTTTGGCCTAATTATCTCTATCAATCATGAGCACTCTTGTTACCGTAAATCTCTCTCGAGCAATTACGACAATTTCCTAGACGCACTCTCCCGAGCTACGCTAGCTTTCTTTTATTATAACTCACTTTAGATTGCACTCAAGGTCTCGTTATCCCTAATCCAGCCTTTCAACCCTCGATTATGGATCCCTCCTATACTTTGGGAGTGGTGTTGTTCAACAACTACCTAAATATGCACTCTCTCCCGAGAAGATACACACTAAATAGGCACAACTAATTGAGGGCCCTTCAATCAACTACAATAAGAACTTGGTTGAACAAATAGAGATTGAAACCAAGCAAACTATATTAATATAACAAGATGTTCATCCTCAACGGGTTCCACCAAAACCTTAGACTAAATAATTTAGCTACTCATAATTGTACTGAAAATAATCATAAAACATTAACAATGACAAAAATACAAGGAAGAGAGATGAGATTTGATGCCCAATTGCCCTTCGTGCCTCTTGCCTTTGCTTTTCTTGAACAAGACTCTAAACCTTGATATCTTTCTCTTTTGGGCGAGTTGAACCTTATATAGGTTAAGTGGATTTTTCCCGAGCTTCCAATTTTACCCCTGACTAAAGCGTGTTCGAACTGGACTAGCGCGCCCGCACTAGTCATCGCGCTACTGGGCGCGCTAATGGCCTTACATTCTGCCTGAGATCGTTGGAGTAGCGCAATCGCGCTAATGGGGTTATATTTTGTCTTCGGCACCTAGGCTAGTGCGGCCGCGCTAGTGGACTTGTAATCTGTCCCAACAATTTTCTTCCTTCTTTTCACACGCTAACGACTCCGAGGGGCCATTCTCTTTCAATTTGGCTCCAAACACCATCCTAGGTCCTCATAAGCGCATTTTTCTCCTGTGAAACATAAAATCAACAATTAGAGCCATTTCAACATCATTTAACATTCCTAAGACAGTGAAACATCATTAAGTTGGAGTATAAATCTACACTAACTACGTGAATTTAGCCTATTATCAACACTCCACACTTAAATCATTGCTATTCCTCGAGCAATCCACTATACTCTACAAAGGTCCTTTTATAAGCATTTCCCTAATGTGTCACACCACGAACATATTACAAGGGTTGTACCTAGCAATGTAGCATCCATGCCTCAAGGGTCGACTCTCACATGCCATGCACTATTCCTACTTCCTCAAAGTACTCTACACAGAGGTCAAGACTTACCTTTCCGTCATGAATCAAGTGCCCTCACATCACACACACGAGAGTAGTTTTACAAGAATAATATTAATAACAAGTAGGAACTCAAAATAGAAAGAATTCACTCACTCTCGGAAAGAACATTCATATGCCACAAAGATGCACCATAGGCTTGCCCGTAGTGTAATACTCTACTAATCGTGTCCATTCAGTCTAAGATCAATTAGGTCTTCATTTGGTTGTAATGTAGGCTAAGGGACGGGTAGGATATATTTAGATATAATGACTAACCTCCCTAAGCACTTTTAATACAATTACTTTAACTTTCAGACAATTCTTATGCCCGTCCAGAATTTCCACCACTCTCTTTAGATTACCCTAAAACTCCCTTAGGTGAAATTTTATCAAGTCACCACTCATCAAGGAATGCATTTATTCATTGTCCTTCTTCTCTTTTTTTTTAGTGGCATTTATCCCTTCATTTTTCCTTTTCAAATCTTTGCATCTTTCCTTCTATTTCTTTGATTCCACTCAAAAACCAAACCACCACCCCACACTTTGGCTTTTACATACTCTCTAACAATTCAAGTGCTCAGGGGAGGTACAGGGTTCAAACAGACAGGCCATTCAAACAATTGGGTAAGGTTTGTAATGTGGTTGCCAAAGAAACAGGCTTATAAGCTCAAAGGGGTTAACTATGGTAAATTACAATCAGGTGGATACTGTCACACCCCTTTTTCTTCAAAAAACCTTTCACTAAACCCCTTAAAATAAAAAGATTTTGTGAAGCTCAAAAGGGTTTTCAACTAGAAAAGTGACAAAAAGTTGTGTTTTAAAGGATTAACTCAGATTTGCCACCTGACATTTGGTTTCGGTGTGCCAGGTCACCGTTTTTTTAATGACAAGTTTCTTTCAAAACACATTTGACTCTTAAACCAATTTTCACCAGAGATTCAGGGTAAGGGGTTCATTTGACTCGGGGAGAAGGTGTTAGGCATTCACCGAGTCCCGTAACAAGTACGGTTGCGTACATGATCAAGTTGGCTTTAAAGAATACTCAAATTGAGGTTGAAAAGCACGATAAGAAAATAACAATCAAAATAGGCTTGAGGTCGTCCCCACCTAATAAAAAAAAATAAAAGTAAAAGTGAAAATACTATTCTACTCTATGCTTCCTTTGCTTTGCTCGTCGTGGCTTCCCATTACAGAATACTACGGGGCATTCCTCGGATAAAATATATACAAAGTCTACGTGGCATACCCCGGATAAATGAACTAAGGGACAACCTCTCACCTCGAAAAAGCTAAACCATAAACGCCCTAAGAGTTTGCCTACCCAAGTGTTAACAACATACTCTTAGCGAACGAATCAATGAAGCAACCAAATTATTTAAAGCTCAAACTCAAAATATACGCCAAGTTTAAATTCACTTATCTAAAGCCAATTGCATTCAATCTTAGTTACTGTTAAAGCTCACTTTATACTCTCAACGAGCTTTTTCTTCTTCTTTTTAAATAACTGACCAATTAGTTCATTCATCCTTCTAAAATGGAATCGATTATCCAATTCGTGTATGTACCCAAATAACTACAAAATGAAAGCTCAACAAAAATAAATCAAATCAAGAAAATCTTAACAAACAATGAAACAACAGAACAATTATACATCATTCATAGTCATGAAAGATTAATAGACAGGAAACTTTTTTTTATATAAAACAAATAGAGAAAGAGATTGACCTCAAAGAGTGGCAGTTTTTCCAATTACGGTAGCCGTATATGAGTGAAAACCCGGACCGAAAAACCTCGACGGCAACAGAATGACCTCGATCAAACTCCATCGGATTCCATGAAAATCGAAAATCAGAAGAAGAAGCTATACTCCGAAACAAAAATCAGCAGGGTTTGAATCCCTTTCCCGTTCTGACCCAGTTTTTTTTTGTTTCTATTTTTCGAATCAGGCGAGGTCGAAGGCGGCTGTTGGCTGACAGTTCGGAAATGGGGTGGGGTATCGATTTGGTGGAGTGTGCAGATGTGGAGTTTGCGGCGTCGGTTTTCTCGCCGAATTCCGACGGTACCTCCAAGAGGAGATGAGAGCATAAAGAAGAAGGAGAGTAGAGGTGGTCGGCGGTGATGGCAGGCGGCAAGTGGAGGAAGGATTTGGGGTTGTTGTGGTGTTTTTGGGGTAGGTGGTGTTAGGGTTCTTCTAAGGTTCTAAGGGTCTGGTGGTCTTGTTATGTGCTGAAGAGTGTAGAGAGTGGTGGTGGTAAGGCGGAGACGGGGTGGCTGGAGGTGATTGCCGGCAATGGGGAGGAGGGGCAGCGATAGTGGTGGGTGGGGGGGGATGAAGAAGGGTGTTCTCTGTATGTTGTTGAGAGGTTCGGGTGTCTTAGGGTTAGGGTGTTATTTCGGGAAGTGGATATGGGCTAAGGGCTATTTGGGCTAAGGGATTCATGGGTTGGTTTGAATTGGACTTTAAATTTATAAAATTGGGCTAAGAAAAATGCTGAAAGTTTAATTTAACTTCTAAAATACTTATAAGAGAAATATAAAATAGCTCTTAATTGATTTTAATGAATTATTATATTTAAAATGAAACTAAAAATTAAAGTTGAAACTATTTTTGGTATTTTCAAAGATTATATTAAAATAAAAAAGGTTCAAAGTAATATATCGTTTTAAAATACCTAATACGTGAATTAAATAGAAAAATATGGAACTATTTTTGTAATTTTCAATTTTTCTGCTTAAAATAAGTAAAAGAGATATTAGACCTAACAAAATATTTAAACGCTAAAAAGTATAAAATCTCGGGGAGGGTCAAAAATTACATGTCTACAGTTGCCCCTCTTTGACTGGAAACACGAAGAGTTTTCAAACAAAGAACGACAAGACAAGTTTATTGACTCGACCCTTATTTAGAGAGACCAAAAACTAAAAGAAATAAGAATGTGATTGAGCCCCGGTATCTGAGTTGCCTACATATCCTTGGCTATAAAGGAATCAGGCCACGTGTTCAGAAGTAGGAACAATAATAGAGTATACCGAGGTGAAGAGCCGATTGAGGTTCCGTTCCGTCAAGGTTCCGGTCCGCGGCCTTGTTATTACATCAAAATCGAAAATAAAAAAGACTAACTAAGCCTGTCAACTAAGAGTTACAAGATTCATATCTATAAGTCTTCTGAAGTTTGATCTTGATTCTTGAATGGTTCTTCACGTAGACTTTAGTTTTGTACCTTGATGCTTGCTAGCTGCAGGTGATGTTTCATTCTTCCACGACTTCTCCAGAGCACGACGGGACATGCAAAGCTTGTGACTTGGCTATGTCTTGAGCAAGCCACATCTTGCCTTTGCTTCTGCATTTTGGATACTTCTTTTTTTTTCCCTTCTTTTATTCTGAATTAAGACTACTTATGTTGGTCATCTATTGTCGACTCGCATTCTTGATGCGAGCTCCCGCTACTTCTAACCTGAATTGAATTCTGAAATGACTTCCCCCGTTCTTCAGGTGGGCGCCTGCTACTAACTTGAACTTTGAAATAACTTTGAAATGAATTCCTTCATTCTCTAGGTGGGTGCCTGCAACCAAAACAACAAAACAAATAAAACTTTCTGCCCCAGTTTGCACTCGGAGACTTGTGAGTTGTTAGCAAAACTGTAAACCACTTATGTTACTGATGCAATGATGAGAATAAACTAAATACTCGACTAGGATGTGTGTCTCCTGTGAGTAAAATCAAGAATGTTTGACTAGCAAGTGCGTCTGCTAAGAGTAAAACCTGAATGACCCAGACTAGGAAGTGCATCTCCTAGGGGTGAAACTTGAATGACTCAAACTAGGAAGTGCGTCTCCTAGGAATGAACTTAAATGACCCAAACTAGGAAATGTGTCTCCTAGGGGTAAAATCTCAATTTAGGAAGTGCGTCTCCTAGACAAAATATAACTTGAAAACCCGGACTAGGAAGTGCATCTCCTATGGGTGAAACTTCAATGACTCCAATTAGGACATGCGTCTCCTAGGGATGAATTTAAATGACCAAAATTAGGAAGTTTGTCTCCTAGGGGTAAAATCTCAATTTAGGAAGTGCGTCTCCTAAAACAAAACTACAACTTGAAAGACCCGGACTAGGAAGTGCGTCTCCTAGGGGTAAAATCTCAATTTAGGAAGTGCGTCTCCTAAAACAAAACTACAACTTGAAAGACCCGGACTAGGAAGTGCGTCTCCTAGGGGTAAAATCTCAATTTAGGAAGTGCGTCTCCTAAAACAAAACTACAACTTGAAAGACCCGGACTAGGAAGTGCGTCTCCTAGGGGTGAACTTAAATGACTCAAACTAGGAAGTGCATCTCCTAAGAATGAAATTAAATGACCCAAACTAGGAAGTGCGTCTCCTAGGAGTAAAATCTCAATTTAGGAAGCGCATCTCCTAAAACAAAATATAACTTAAAATACCCAGACTAGAAAGTGCGTCTCCTAGGGGGTGAAACTTCACTGACTCGAACTAGGAAGTGCGTCTCCTAGGAATGAACTTAAATGACCCAAAACTAGGAAGTGCGTCTCCTAGGGGTAAAATCTCAATTTAGGAAGTGTGTCTCCTAAAACAAAACCTGAAAGACCCATAATAGGAAGTGCGTCTCCTAGGGGTGAAACATCAACGACTCGAAATAGGAATTGCGTCTCCTAGAACAAAAATATAACCTGAATGACCCATACTAGGAAGTGCGTCTCCTAGGGGCGAAACTTAAATGACTCACACTAGAAAGTGCGTCTCCTAGATGTAAAATCTCAATTTGGGAAGTGCATCTCCTAAACAGTATAACATAAAAGACCCAGACTAGGAAGTGCGTCTCCTAGGGGTGAAACTTCAATGACTCAAACTAGGAAGTGCGTCTCCTAGGGATGAAACTTGAATGAACCAAAAACTAGGAAGTGCGTCTCCTAGGGGTGAAATCTCAATTTAGGAAGTGCGTCTCCTAAACAAAATATGACTTGAAAGACCCAGACTAGGAAGTGCGTCTCCTAGGGTAAAACTTCAATGACTCAAACTAGGAAGTGCGTCTCCTAGGAATGAGCTTAAATGACCCAGAACTAGGAAGTGCGTCTCCTAGGGGTAAAATCACAATTCAGGAAGTACGTCTCTGATACGCTCAAATTACACTTCTAAAATAGTGTAAAGCGGTCGAAGTCAAATATAATAAC
>ML288684.1:8262-18347 GCA_005239495.1 Nicotiana undulata
GAAATAAGAAGAGAGTAAATGAAACATTATGAGTAAGAAGTGATAAATGAGTGATAGCGGTAAATCAAAATATGGTATAATGATAAAGTCTATAGTCAAGTGAAAAGAAAAATGAGAGGAGACAGGCCTTGAGACAATACAAAAGTATAAGCCATAAAGACATACCCTCATTTCGAGAAATGAGTTGGTGACTCACACGTGATTACCATAGGGAAAAGTTAGATCCCCCAAGTAATAGAAATTAGTATGGGATAGTAAACAAGAAAACAAATATCGAACATGAATTAAGGATCAAAGGAATTGGTAATAGTCGACATCATTTCAAAGATAGTGTTTTGATAATAATAGAATGAACAATAGAAGAATAACCTTTAAAGGTCATTCACGAAGACGCTTACCTAAAGCAAGCACTATGAGAAGAGTTAAGCTTAAGGGACTAAATGTGCTAGTTATACCATGTGTCACCCTTGTGTCTATGAAATTCAATTATACCTGGTGTAGAAGGGTTACCACAAGGCAAGTAATGTCTGTGAAGATGTAGAAACAAAATTCCAAATATGAAGAGGTAAATATCGAATGGTAAAGGAAGAATGTGGTAAATAGGTGAAAGGAATAAGATTGCATTTATAAATATCCTACAGATATAATATAACTCCAGAACATTATGCAAGCATGATGTTGGGGAGAATCAATAAGGGTTTCGCACTCGATGATATTGATATATAAGTGGGAATGAACACTTGATACATAAGGATCCCGTACAAGAGGTAAGTTAAGACAAAGGACATAACCCAAGAGGCGTTACATAAAATAAAGATATGAGAGTTGACCAATGGGTAGTCAGTAGTTGATTCAGGAAGAGCCTAGTTATGGCTAGATAGGAGGATATAGGCAAATCAGTAGATCATGCAAGATAAACGTAGTGAAACCCAGCATAGGAAATTCAGGCTCTTAGATACAAAATCGTAATCCTCGAGAAATATTCAGACAGGAGTTGGGGTAGTAGAAGGTATAATATAAGTGTTACGGAAATAAAAGAGAGTGCCACAATGGAGACAACTGAAATTTTAATTCAGAATAAACCCTACAAGCATAAGGGCATGGAGGTAAGTAACTAACGATAATGATAGGCGAGTAAGAACATCATAAATACCGTGGGATATACAATGTAATAAGGTCTCAGCTTTATAAGAGTTAGAAGTTCTTCCCTAAGTACTACAACGAAAGACTAGCTGAGGAAATAAGGAAGCAAGGTTCAACATAAGCATAGTGACCTAAAGTAGAAATGGTCTTGTAACATCAGTCTCACTATAATGTTGTATGCACTCCATAAGAAAGTATAACCTATCGTAGCTAATGAACAGAAAAAAAAATCAATAAAAAGTTGATAATTGAGATCATATGAGTTACAGGGAACTCCCGTATTTATGGGCACTAAGATAGGCCAAGTATCCATGCAGCAAGTGGCTGAACGACCAGAAAAAGTAATTGTTTACATTTAAAGACAACTGAGAAGACGTGAAAGGAAATCTATGGTTCTAACATGATGAAAGGAAGGTTACGAGTAGTATAAGTAGATGTGTGTAGGTCGCAAGCTAAAGTATGGTAGAGCAACAAGGTTTTAGCTAGGCAGGAGTAAGGATAAGAAAATGTGAGTGAAAAGGTGACGAGAATAGGTAATTCCTCGGGATTAAGCCCATCACAACAAGAGAGCTGATGGTTTTCATACAGTTATAAAAAGCTCAGTATAGCATGAGTGAACTCAAAGGAGTTTAAAACTAGGAGAATTTAGAAGATATAGAATGCTACCATGGTAGTAAAGTAAAGGTGTAATTGTGATAAATGATAAGAGGATGATGTTTAGACCTTTGATTGAGTAATAATTTTGAGAACAAGGATTTCATGAACTACTAGAGAGTAGAATACCCCCATAGGATGAATCACATTCAGATGCTATGAAATACAGCTATTGCATTATAGTATCGTCCCTAAGTGGATCAGGAAAATCACTTCAGATGTTCCCCGATGTGACGTAAGCCCTAGTGACGATATATTACATAAGAGTTTTTAAATTATCAGTAGTAGATTATAGATCAATATTAAGGTGAATAAATAATGAATAGATGAAAGTTACAAAGTATGAGATGAGATTATGCTATCACTATTAAGATGGACGGTAATAAGGAAGCATTAAATGGCTTAGATTTATACATATAGGATAAGCGGTGAGAGAAAAACCTGGAGTTGGGTGGCAAATCTCCATAATAATAAACCGAAGAAGAGTTATGGTATAGTATGATCTACCTAGTAGTGGTAAATCTATAAGCATAGATAACTGAGGCTATGAAACAACATATAGCAATAGTCGTAAGTTCAACAAAATACCAAACAAAGAACTTTAGTACACCTATAGATGCCCAGAGGGACAGCTTGTCATAGTACAATATATGTTCACCAAGTGAATCCAAAAGATAGGTTAAAAGCTAACAAGAAACAAAAAAGGAGATAAGAGTCGCATTAGCACACATTCAAGGTTAGAATTATTTAGGCTGCATGAAAGAAGGTAGAAATAGTTACGACATTGAAAGGAGTTCGACCACAAGTCGTGGTGTGAGAAAGAGGTCTAAAGGGGGGAATGTTCTAGCTTTTGGATTTATTCACCGAACAACTCCCAAGATGGAAAAGACGATATTAAAGTATTCGTAACACTTATTGCTTAATATATGAAAAAGTGCATTAGTCAACATTCGAGGACGAATGTTCCAATGGGGGGAATGATGTTACACCCTATGTTTTCGTACGTGAGAGTACATCGTAAGTCAATTGATGTAAGCTTAGAAATAAGATTCTATTTGATGGAATATAAAGTAAGTTAATCATGTTACGTTGGAGGTTACAAAATATTTAAGATCATGAATAACGAGTACCAAGAGGTTGGAAAGCTTAGAAGCTAAACCAATTGAAGAAAATAAGTTTCTTCGAAAGTCGACGAGTTTTGAAGGTTATAACATGTACTTTAGGGTGAGACTATGGTTTATTACATGATAAGGAGGTTATTCTATGAGTTGATTTTTATCGTATGATAGTTGTGTTCTACGTTTTGAAGTCAAGTAAGTGGTGGAACAAAAGTTGGCAAAGGTCTTCACAAGTTACACTCATAATGTGCTTAACATTAGGTCAAATGTAACTGAGATTTTCTCCTGATATACTTGGAATTAGGGGATGATCTGACTACCAAACTGAATATATATGAGTCTACTTTCCAACGCATTAAACCGTTCATCGATACAACATAGTAGTAGAGATATATTTGCAATTTCGCGAGACTGCGCAGACATCATAAGTGATAAGTAGGTGGATCACTAGAGCTTTTAGGGAAATACATTTCATGTATTATATTAGGTTTTATTGGGACATATTATATACCAAATTGAAGGTCTTGGAATGTAGTTTCCAACGCTCTTAACCGTTCATTCATACGACATTAGGATAAAAAGATATCAGCGTCGGAAGATGGACCAATCATAGGGTGCCAAGCTAGCACCTCTTTGACTTTTCCAAACTTGATATATATAAACATTAGGTCGTCTTTCTATTCATTATTAAGCATAAAACGATCAGAGAACACCCATAAACATAACCTCAAGCTATATACTAGGGTTTCAAAGAAGAATATCATCCCGTGCATGAAATGGAGAAGCAATAACATCAAAACGATCCCTACGACGTAAGTGTCATTATACCGCCTCTCCTTTTTCTTTGTAGTTAGAGTTTTGGAAATTACTTCATAGTTAATAAACATCTAATATCTGTATTTAAGTGCAAAAATATCAAGGACTTTTGAAAAATATGTTTCCTAATAGTTAGAACTTACGGGACGGTGATCGGAAGCCGTGAGTTCGAGTTATTTGACTTGTAGCGGACTGTTTTGTGTTGTTGTTGGGCTGCGTGTTTTACTACTGTTTTGTCGAGTTTTGGAGGAGGAAGGGTGTGTAGAAAAACCATATAGATGTAGGGTTGTGATCTGGTCGTTCGTTGTAACATTTCCGGGTCATTTGACACGACTACGGTGGTCATCTTATGTATGAAGTGATTAGGTTGTGTGTGGACTGTTTTGGGAGGCTCAATATGATTATTATTGATGTTGTTTGGGATGTTTGGTGATTGTTTTGACTTGTGTGAAGTCATATATATAGGGGAGGTGCTGTCCGTTTCATCGTAAAATAGGTTGTGGTCGATACATAATAGTTATGACGCTTAAACGATAACGATAGTGTCGTTTCTCTTATTGTAGATTATGGAGTTGTGAAATTTGCGTAGCTTGAGGTTGGGACAGTATATAAAAGGTATGTGAGGCTATCCCTTTCTTTCTTTTGCATGACTCCGATTGTACATATGCAATGAACGAGCTTCCAAAGATACTCTACTCTTAGAAGCTAGCAAAACTTACATTGTTTCCCTTCTTATGGACCAATTGATGTTGAGGTTGCTTCATTTATTCTTATGGTATCAATGTTGTTGGTACTTCCTGATTCTTATAAGATTCACGATGAATAGTTAGCCCTAATGATGTGTACGGAGAATATCGACCTTACGTCACTCTGAAATGTTCAGAACATGATTCCAATGAGTCCTGCATGCATTATATATATGTATCTATTTTACTCTACCGAGCCGCACTATAGTCGGCCGGGTATGGCACCTATTGTGCAACCACTAATTAGTTAGATTTACCGAGTCCTCTTTGAGGCCGAGTATGATATGATGATGATGATGCCCACAGAGACGAATGTTCTATGATGATGATGATGCCCACAGAGGCAGATATTTTAAAAAGATTATGTGTATATATGTATCGTGCATTTCATGTTACTGTCTCTTAGAAGCATTCAGATGCTATAGGTTGTATCTTTTACATCTCTCTTTACATTACTGTTCTTATTTATGCTTTCCTGCCTTACATACTCAGTACTTTATTTGTACTGACGTCCTTTTATTTGTGGACGTTGCATATCGTGCTGCAGGCCCTGATAGACAGGTAGACACAGCTCCCCCACCACAATAGGCTTTCCAGTTCAGCGGTTATAGGCGAGATCCCTTCTCCGGACTTGCCGTAGTCTTGGTATGCATTTTTGTTATAGATGTTATGGGTATGTCGGGGCCCTGTTCCAGCTATGTTGCATTACTTATGCTCCTTTAGAGGCTCATAGACAGGTGTCAACTCATGTATAGTTTGGTATGCCTTGTTGGATAATTTTTGTTGTATAGTCTTTCATGGCAGCGTTGTAGCTCGTACCTTTTATGTAGTTTCTTAGCAGACTTGTCATCCCATGTGATGTATGTTCATGATCCATATCTACCATTTATATTGATCTCGTTATCCCTTAAGTATAATAATAAGGTTAGATAAAATGTACGTTGGTGCTTGGGAAGTATGGCCCGGGTGCTAGTTATGATCCTCCAGTTTGGGTCGTGACAGTTTCCCAGGTTAACGACCTCGGTCTCGTCCAAGTTAGACTTAGGTCTATTCTAAAAGTTCTCGACCTCTTTAATAATATCCTCAGGTATATCATCCTCGTCTGACTCGAAATCCGCTTGTTGCGTTGCCTCGTTTCAGGTCACAGTCGTCGGTTCATCGAGATAAGTAATAGTAATGATGTGTAAATAAAGTAATGGGGAGTAAAACAGTAGCAAGTAAATATAAGATTTATAAATAAATTGGAAATGCTTTGATAAGTTAAATAATTGTTTGAACATGGGAGCTCTTTCTTGCAGAAATTAAAAATGCGAAAAGGAAGAAAATTCTTGAAACAAATAAACTGTAAATAATGCTTGTTTTGTTAGCCTTGCTACCCCGAGTCTCGACGGGCTTTGGTTGTCCTGACGAACCAATTGTTGAGATATGATCCCTTTCTCATGACTTGTATAGAAGGGTCTTCCTCCCCCTCCTCCTCGAGAATGACACAGCAGTCCATATCCTCATCATCCAGAAATAGATCCCTCATTGCCGCTAGCGCTTCCTCCTCGTCTGTACCATATGTGATTTCAGCTGGCTGGAAAGTATGCTCTATGTGGGGTATTGGCTGCTCCAATGGGTAGTAGGGTCTGCGCCGTGGTGGCGACCTGTTCTTGAATTCCTTCCAAGAGTACTCGTACCCCAGACCAAAAGTGGTATCGTGCTTCTTGAGTGTTATTGGCTTTGTTATTCCTTGGAGATTCTTACCGAGCCCTTTACCTGGCTCGTACCTTTGCCAGTTCAATATGCTTTCGGTCTTACTTCCCCACTACTTTTCCTTGTCAATGGCGTTAATACGTTCAACGTTGTGGTAGATTTATCCACCCAACTTCCTCCTTCCATCGATGACAGAAAAGGTCTGGCGACCGTATATGTGGTTGCTACCGTCGCCATGAATTATTACCTCTTGGTGATTCCATTCAAACTTCACAGCTTGGTGTAAGGTTGATGCCACGGCCCCAGCAGCGTGGATCCAAGGTCGTCCCAACAGTAAATTGTAGGATGCAAGCACATCTATCACTTGGAAATCTACATCAAACCAAGTTGGTCCCATCTGTAAGCACAAGGTGATTTCTCCCATGGTGGACCTCTACGAACCATCGAAGGATTTTATGTTGATCTCTCCTTCCTTTATCTCATGTAAACTTTTGCCCAATTTCTTGAGCGTGACCAGCGGACATATGTTGAGGCTTGAACCCCCATCAATTAGGATCCTTGTGATGAAATGATCCTCACATTGTACAGTGATGTGCAGTGCTCTGTTATGCCCTAATCCTTCGGACGTCAGCTCATCTTTATGGAAAGTGATCTTGTGACTTTCCAGTACCTGGCCTACCATGTTGGCCATTTCCCCGCTGGTGATATTGTCTGGCACGTATGCTTCACTCAGCACCTTTAGCAAAGCACTCCTGTGTGTTTCAGAGTTCTGTAATAGGGAGAGGATGGATATCTGAGCTGGTGTTTTGTTCAACTGGTCGAGGATTGAGTATTCCTTGGCTTGTATCTTTCTCCACTAGTCGTCTAAACCTGTTTTAGACGGTTGTCGGCGTGCTTGCTAGACTCGGCCAAATGTTCAGGGGTATAACTCTGCCAGTTCTCGTCATTCCCTGTGCAGTGATGGCTTCTTCAGACTTGCCTTTACCTTTCCTCCTTGCTTCAGCGGTATAGTCCTACGGAATGGCGTTTGAGCAAAAGGGTGTCGTGTTCGATATTGCCACTGGAATAGGTGTGGTCATTCTTATTCCTGTCGGAGTATATGTAATAGATGGCCGGACTGCAACTTTGAGCGGTCGTACAAACTCGACTTCGATCGGCACTGGAACCTTTTCCTTTGCGGGTGGTCTCGATTAAAACTCAAGTGGAATGGACATGTTTACCTCAGCTTCCTCAGATGGCTGCATCTGGACCACGATCGGATTAAGAGTAATTGCAGGCTTCTTTGGATCACCCTCTACGATCAGCCCAATTGGTCCCTCGGGATCCTAGTCATCATCAACCTCAATCATGTGGTCACCACCCTTATGGTCAAGCAGCGGATTATTGTGAACATTAGGAGCAGGGTCCTTGTGTTCAATGATCTTGTTATCTATGAGGGTCACTATCTTGTCCTTCAAGGAACAGAATTCCTCGATGGTGTGTCCCTTCATGCTAGAGTGGTAAGCAAAGGTTTTGTTTGGGTTGACCCACTGAGAAGGGTTCTTAGGGGTGACAGCAGGAATGGGTGTGACGTAGCCGGCGGCTTTGAGCTTTTCATATAATTGGTCAATGGATTCAGCTATGGCGGTATACTATTTTGGTGGACGACGGTCAAAGTTTGGGCGAGGTCTTGGGAAGTTTTGGCGATTAGGTGGTGATTGGTAGTGAGAAGGTTGGGAATTGTAGGCATTATAAACGGGAGGTGGTTAGGAGTATCTGGGCGAGGCAGGCTGATATGTGGGTGGTGGAGTTTGGTAGGTGGGTGAGGGTGTTTGGTATTGAGGTGAGGGTTCTTGGTAGCTTGGAGCTGGTTGGTACGTGAAGGAAGGTGCGGGGTATACTTGGTATTTGGGAGGCGACTCGGCTTGTTGTGCCACCATCACGGCTCCTACATCCCTTTTCTTGGACACACCACCGGATTGCAGAGCTTTATTGGTAGCATGTAAAGCTTCAAAATTAGTAACCATACCGTTTTCGATACCTTCCTTGATTCGCTCTTCCATCTTGATGATATCAGAAAACTTGTTCCCCTCGACCATCATCAGCCGCTCATAGTACTGAGGATCCTGAGCTGGTACAAAGAATTTCTTCATTTGTTCCTCTTCCAAGGTCGGTCTGACCTTGGCAGCTTCTGACCTCCAACGAGTAGCATACTCGCGAAAGGTCTCTGTTGGTTTCTTCTTCAAGTTCTGGATATAGAATACATCCGGTGCATTCTCCGTGTTGAACCTGAATCTATCCATGAAGTCTGTAGCAATGCTTACCCAGTTAGTCCATTTCTTTTGATCCTGGCTGATGTACCAGGATAGTGCATCTCCTTTCAAACTCCTCATGAAGAGTTTCATGCGGATCCTCTCATCTTTTTCGACGCCGACCAGCTTGTCGCACTAAGTTCTTAAGTGGACTCTTGGATCGCCGGTGCCATCAAACATCTCAAACTTAGGAGGTTTGTACCCCTCGGGCAGTTTGACATCGGGTTGTATGCAAAGATCCTCATAGTTCAGACCCTAATCCCTTTGACTCCTTCGATGCCCTGAACTCGGTTGGTCAATTGCTTGAGTTCCTCAGCCAAATTCCTGATGAGCCTATCCTTCTCGTCGGACTCGGGTGCATGGGGTGTGGAATGAGCTATTGTTTCCACATAGATGGGATTATGGTAAGCCTGGAAGTGGTCTTTTGTCTGATCTTGGAGAGGTGGAGCGTTATGGTGACAGGCATTGCATTGTGCTGGCGGGACTGGGTCCTTGTGGTGATTTGGTTGTTTAGGGATGTTCTGTGGTAAAGTGGGGTTTGGAGAATTTGGGAAGGGGATGTCTGGAACATTGGGGGAAAGTGATAAGTGAGCCAAATTCTTGACTTGGTCAAGTTCCTCTTGGAACTTCAGCAGTTTCTTTTCCAGTGGAGACATACCCTCGTTCAGAACCTAAATACTTCAACCATCAGTGATCTCAACCTGTTCATCCCTGTTGTCTTTTCTGGTGCCGCTTGCATCTGCCATCTTAGTTTTACCCTTGCTTTTTCCTTTGGGAGGACTGGGAGGAGGAGTAGGAGGAGGGCCCTTTGATCTTGTGCGGTAGGCGGATGATGCCAGAATGCACGAACTAACCTTTGGGGGAGGGGAATAATAAATAAAGAAAAACAAAACAAAAGGTAAGGAAGTCAGTGAGGATTATAAAGAATATTGCGGTAATTTAAACACGTAATGCGAAAATGTAAAACGCATCCTAAGTTGGGGAACCTCTTTGTGCCCGAGGTAGGCCTATCGACAAATTAATTTGGAGAACTTGGAATGCTAAATGCCTTATTTTATTGATGTAAAAATGGACGAATCCAAAGACAATACAAAAACAATAAGCAAGAAATAAAATCACTAATGGCCATCGGCCTTATTACATTGATAAAGTGGAAAATAAAATCCTATCTAATTGGGTCCCAGAAGGACCTTCACCAAGCTTGGCCCTCTTGTCATATTTTAGATCATGCTGAGTCTGGGGACTTCGTGCCTCGTTTCCTGCGAACAAACAAGGTTAGGCCCTTAACCCCGCTAGACTCGACTATTTAACATCAATAATTAGTGTCACGACCCGAAATCCCACCTTTCAGACCGTGACTGCGTCTAACGTTGAACCCGCTAGACAAGACAACGTACACAACATTTTGACATCTATAAATCAATGCAACGGTATTAAAGCCAAACCTTCAAACCTTTACTGGAATATCTCAAATTTATTTACTTTCAACCTTTACTGAAACATCCCAAATTACCTCAAAACCTTTACAACAGAAAAAAAAAATAATAATACTTTGAAAATGCATAATGAAAAGATAAAAACAATAACATCGCCACATCCCAAAACCGGGGTGTCACAACCTC
>ML288686.1:0-32503 GCA_005239495.1 Nicotiana undulata
CGAAATAGTAGTTTAGTTCAGTCTTGGAAGTGATATAGGCGTTTCTTTGTTGAGCCAGTATGTGTATTTTACCCGTCTAATTATTACGTATCGTAGTTAACCCCTATGAGCCTGTAATCCTATTTCTTTGGCAACCACATTACAAGCCTTACCCAATTGTTTGAATGGACTATCTATTTGAACCTTTTTACCTCTCATAAGCACTTGAATTGTCATGAACTGTGTAAAAGTTAAAGTGTGGGGTGGTTGGTTTGGCTTTAAATAAAAGTTGAGTGGATCTAATGAAATAAGAAGAAATGTGCACTGTTTTGAAAAAGTAAGAGTCACTTGGGGAAAAAAAAGAAAAAAAAAGGGAAGAAAAAATAGTTGTGTTGTTGTGGGGAAAAAAAAATCTATAGCCTTGATAAGTGGTGACTCTTGATGTAATTGTGCTTAAAGAAGTATGGGATAAAATACATTAATGTGAAGGCGGAGTTTGGTTTGACATAAGTATGTGGTTTGAATGTTAAAGTATATGTATTAAAGTGCTTAGGAAGGTGTAGTCACTCTTATATCTAAATATATCCTACCCGTCCCGCGGCCTACATTACAACCAAATAAAGTCCTACTTGATTCTAGACTGAATGAGCTCGATTAGTAGAATATACACTACGGGCAAGCCTATGGTGCATCTTTTGTGGCACATGAATGTTATTTATGAGAGTGAGTGAATTCTTTCTATCTTAAGTTCCTATGTGTTCTTAAATTTTATTGTGTGGAACTACTCTCTTTTGTTGTGTGAGGGCACTTGATTCATGAAGGAAAGATAATGTCAGTGACATCTATGTTAGAGTAAGTGGGTGAGCTGTGAATAATGCGTGGTACTTGTGAGTCAAATATTGAGGTGAAGATGTTACGCTTTAGTGCTTAGTCTATTTTAAATATTCTTGATATGATGAGTTAGGAGAAATGCTTAAAAAGGTCGTGTCTATATAAAGTGTAGTTTGATTGCTCGAGGACGAGCAATGGTTTAAGTGTGGGGTTTTGATGATAGGCTATAATTACGTATTTTAGTCGCTTATTACACTCTAGTTTACTGCACTTTAATTGAGTTTGAGCTTTAATCGCTAGTGTTTTGCACTAACTGTGTGTTTTATGCCTTGTAGGAGTGATTCCGAGCTATATAGATGTTATAGAATGAATTTAAGTGATTTAGAGCTTTGAAGTATGAGTAAAAGCTCAAGGAATTAATCCAGGATCGTGTTCGGGGGTTAAATTTGATAGTTGAGAACAAACGAAGACTCGAGGAGGCATATTATGCACTATCTAGTAAAATGGACATACCTTTTTGCTCCGAACTCCATTTAGGATATATAATATATGGTTGGAAAGCTAACTCAAAAAACTTTCCTGTTTTACGTGTTTCCAAATTCCAAACGGCACAGGGTCAAACATGCGATCGAAACTGCGACTACGGACCTGACGCAGAATGGGGCAGATTAAAACCCCACTAGCGCGAGATTAGCGCGGCCGCGCTAGTGGCGGCCTGGAAACTTGTCCTTTTTTCGCGTAGGAGAAGGTATAATTATTTGGTCCCGACCCTACTTAGTATATATACATGGGAGAACATTATTATTAGGGGATTGGATATATTTTGGACACAAATTCGACCTAAGGAGGCAAGAGACACAATAGGAGAAAGGCGAGAGAATACTTCTACGAGTTTTTCCTTCTTCTTCCTATTTTACATTGATCATGATTTCTTTTGTTGTTTGCAATACAATTATGAGTAGCTAACTTTTTTAATCTAAGGTTTGGGTGGAACCCGTTGGGATGAACTAATTGTGATATTAATATAGTTTTGTTTGGTTGTTAATCTTTATTTGTTCAACTACATTCTCGTTGTAGTTGATTGAAGGGCCCTCAATTAGCTGTTCCTATTTATTATGTATCTACTTGAGAGAGAGTGCATATTTAGGTAGTTGTTTGAACAACATCACTCCCGGAGTATAGGCGAGAGTCATAACCGAGGGTTTAGAGGTTGGATTAGAGATAGCGATACCTCGGGTGCAATCTAACGTGAACTGTAATACAAACTAGCTAGCGTAACTTGAGAGAGTGCGTTTAGTAAATTATCATAATTACTTGAGAGAGACTTATGATAACTGGAGTGTTCATGATTGATAGAGACAACTAAGTCAAAACTATAGGAAATATACAAGAAGGAATTTCACCAACGGGGGAAACCATAACCTTAGACCTTTATCGCATTTGTTTACACCTCTGTAGTAGTTAATCTTTAGTTTTATTATTTTCGTTAAGCTGTAGTAGTAAAAATACCGGAAAGTACTATTCATAACTTTTGGGAAAGTTGATTATTGAGAATCTAGTACTCTAACAACAATAATTGATAGGTTAATTCCCTGTGGGATTCGATTCTGGACTAAATACTCAGATTATATTTGCAACGCCCGCTTAATCTTTTTCATAAGACATAGTTGAGCGTGATCAATAACAAAACCATTCCCTCACTTCTTTAGAATCATTACAATTTACCAATGCTTTAGGATACAATACTGAGACAAATAAGATAATTTGCAACAGCAGTATACAAGACATCTCTCCCATTTTATTTTCCTGCAAAAAGAATGTATAACATAAAGAATGGTTCTTGATAACCATACATATATATATATATATATATAAAAGTAAACAAAAAGATTGACGTAAAAAAGAACTTAATTTTGAGGTTCAAATGGCAGATGGGAAGGGCGACATGTAAATGACAAAAATAGTTGACATTATATTAACATAAATATGCATTCACACAAGAGAATTTTCATTTATTAGGATTGATCTCCTGAAAATATTAGACACGTTGAAGAAATAACGAGGAATATAAGAGCAATTCAAAGAGGAAAAATTAAGGTGGAATAACGTTTACTATGTGGTCTACTATTGCTTAAGGCTGACCTGAGCAATAGATTGGCTTTAATTTGAAAGTTTAGACAAGTTTATGTTAACCAATCAAAGGGTTTTTTAATAAATAGATATGTTTTGATTGATATGTAACTTACGTCAAAGTGTATTTACTTTTCTGGGGGTTTCCTAAAGCTTCTGTTTCACTACAGAAGTCGTCTATTACGGAAGAGAATGGATAACATACTTTGTATACATGCCAATACCAAACAATACATTAAATGCCCCGCGTATATTATTTTTTATTTAATTTAATTGTAATGACTCTAACAATTCAACCCAGAGTATCTCTGTTTCAAATTATGTATTTTTGCATGAGATGAGACCCAGTGATTCAGTCATGCTTAAATTGACTAGGAAATTTTTGTAATTTATTATAAAATGTAATAAAATATTAGATTATGGTGGACGTTCATAACTCATATATAACATTCACTGCTCTTTTTCATTATTTCATAACTCTCATTGCTTCAAATACTTATGGTTGTAACTCTCATACCTCCGTAATTTTTCCATGATCTCAAATACTTAATGCCATATTTATAGTATTCTTTTGTACACCTCTATGTAGTACTATAAATAGAAGAAGAGAAGTGTTATTGTACACACTGAATACATAGAAGAAATAAGAATCTCTTCTCTCTTTCTTTCTACATCTATTGTCTATTTTATTGTTTTATATTATTACTTTGAGTTAAGTTTCTTAACACGTTATCAGCATGAGTCACTAACCAATTGATATATATATATATATATATATATGGGGCTCAGTCACCTGTCATATGGACCGTTACTATTATATGATTTTAATTGATGCATCTATTTTATTGTCATATGTGCGTTTGTTATCAACTTGCAGTTTGGTTTTTTGGAATGTTGCTTGCTCAAATTATTATAACACAGTTCCAGAATAAAAATTATGATAATCTGTCTTGATAAAACTGATTTAAATACAACTTGGTTTAGCAGAAACTAGATGCCTCCAATTAACCTAAACCATTGGTTATGAGAACAAAACTTCCAAATAAAAATTTGATATAAGGTGTATTATTTAATATACAACAGCACTTATCCGCATCTAACCAACAAGTTATGATAAATTCTCCATGTGATAATTGGTGAGGGTCAGCAACCAAATAATTTTTATATAGAAATATGATTTGCAAATATGGTTCTAAGTGCAAAATTGAATGCTGCGAGGCCCTTTCCAAGTTTCCAAGTTTCAGTGCAGAATCTGATTCTACGTGCATACATCTTGTTCTAGTCTTCACTGTGGTCAATTCTGGTACTGCTATAGTTTATGGGATATCGATAGTATTGGGAATCATTAACCCATCATCATGCTTTGCTGATAGTGTTAACTTTCTCATAGGACATTTGAACAAAAGAAATTCACTTTTGTGTGGAGAATGCAGCTGAGAAAGACTCAACTTTAGTCATTTATATGGATATGTCAACTCTTACTTTTCGTGTCTCATAGTTGATCTATCATGAGTTACCGCATCATAATCAGCTACTGTCATCCAATGAATTGACCAAACATCAAGCAAAACGTCTACAAATAAATAAACAACTTCTCATTCTCACATTTGTTGATTAGATGCCTACACTGCTGCCTTTATGTGCTACATTTAGAACCACAATCATTTATTTTAACATTTGCAAAGATGAGATTTATATATGCAATATTTTGGGCAAATCTATTGTGCTGGCATTTACAGCTTTGTTATTGCTGCATTTAGGTGTATCTTGTACCATCTAGATGCTTTAGGAATTTTTGGCATTAATTTGTGGAATAAATTTTTTGATATCTGATAGTTTCTTTTCTGAAAATTATAAATTATTTCAACACTCAACGCTTTCTTCAATTTTGTTGTTGGTGTCTGAGTCAGGCTTGTATCCTTTCATTTGGTAACTTTATCTAAGTATCGTTGGTGCTACTAATTTGGATTTCTCTGTTCAAGTAATTAATTTTGATTTTATTTCATTTCCTGATGTGCTTATCAAGGTTATGTATTGTTGGAAGCTTATATGTTTTTTCTTTTTTTTTGTATTCTCATGAGTAGCACTGGAACGCGATATATAGAAACAGATGGCTCCTGTAGCAAATCATTACTTAAGAAGTAAACATAAAGAGGATCATGCCAAAAAGAATCTTGCTTTGGCAATACTATTTAGATGGATGAATTGCCTTGATTGCATCTTCTTGATAGAAATTAGAATCTATTGCAATTGTAGGATATCTACCCTCTCTGAAGAGGTGAAAGAGACGGGACAACATCTGTTCAAAACAATTGCACGTGTTTGTTTTGACTGAAACTTCTTTCGTTCACAATGTTTTATAATGTAACTTCTTTTGATTCTTGAGCACAAATACGAGGGAGCCAACATTTTTCAAAAGTACAAAGTCTTTGCAATACAATAGATGGCAGTCAATCATGTAAGTCTATTTGTTTATAGCGTAAAGTGTAAACAAGAGTAAAATACATGTGTTTCTTTGATACGTGATTCTGCTGAGCTCGTGCGTAGCACGGGCAGCCCTCATCTAGTAATAGTAATAATTGTACAACAACTAAATCGACGAATCTTACCCAAGAGCGTTTACACCTTATACCATGCAATATCACGGGGCGCCGTTTGGTCAAAATGTTTCATCAAATATTTATAATAAAATGACACCAGTTGTCCTGTGTACGCCACTGGTCTTACCTGCATCGACACAACTCTCTCAATAGCTCTTTAATCTCCGCTTTACCAGCGTTAGTATCATAAAAAAGTTAGTTACAAAAAAGCAGTACACTAAAGTTGTCAAGATTCATATAATAGAGTACTTACACATTAATGAAGAAACCAGCATCACAAGTGCATTTTACTCTAGCATCTATTGGGAGGAAAAGTGCACAGTTAGCCGCTAATTAGAGCTGTATTTACTTTTAAATCACGGTTTAAAATGTATTTACTCTTTAACCAGTGCTTTAATGAACTTTTATCCGTTCGGACAAAAATACCCATGTGCTAGATATGGTGTCCTTAACTTCATAATTGTTGTGTAAATATTAAGGACAAAGTGTCCTGAATTAGCACCTTCTGTTTTAAACTTTAGGACATCATGTCCTTAACTTCACATGTGCAGTGTAAATGTTAAGGACATTGTGTCATTAACTTCATGAGTGTTGTGTAGATATTAAGGATATGATGTCCTTAACTTCATGAGTAATGTGTAAATATTAAGGACATAGTGTCATGTATTTACACCTTCTGTTATTAAACTTTAGGACACCATGTCCTTAACTTTTTTTGTGCAGTGTAAATGTTGAGGACATGATGTCCTTAACTTCATGTGTGCAGTGTAAATGTTAAGGACATAGTGTCCTAACTTCACGAGTTTTGCGAAAATATTAAGAATACGGTGTGCTTAACTCCATAAGTGTTGTGTAAATATTAAGAACATATGCACTTTTTTTGAAGATCCAATTGGATCATTAGTACGACTGAGGCATTCTGAAAAAGTCGAACACCATTCACCTCCCTACAAAATTCAGAGTTGGAGATCAATCAGAAAATTAAAATATAGTAATAATTTCATCCTCAAGGTGAAGAAGCCAAGTTCCCCCGTGGAAAAGGAATGCTGGTGCAGTTCCATCCAAACAAACTAGCATATATTGAAAAACATAAATTGCGCAAGAATATTATAATATTTTAATATACAATTAATCCGCTAGTACCTTAAGAAAGATAATTCTCACCTGCTCCCTTTGCCATTGACAACGAGCGTTTGAGGGTTTCTGTTTGGCAAATACGGAAGGGGAGTCTTGGCATAACTGGTAAAGTTGCTGCCATGTGACCAGAAGCTCATGAGTTCGAGCTATGGAAATAACCTCTTGCAGAAATGCAGGATACGACTGCGTACGATAGATCGTTATGGTCCGGCCCCTTCTCGGATCTCGCGCATCGTGGGAGCTTAGTGTACCGACCCACCCTTGTTGGGCAAATACTCAACAGGAGAACTATTCAAAAAAAGAACGATAGAGAGAGCTAAATGTTAAGAAATTGGACATTAATTGTTTATTCTTAACAATTCTTGATAAATTTATTACTAACATTAAGTGTTACACAAACTTTAAAAACAAAGTTTAAATAAATAAATAACTTTAAGTGTTACACTTAAACTTTAAGTGCTACACTTGATAAATTTGCTCAGCTTTTGAATATATAAATAAATGTTTGGCATTTTAACCTGACAGCGAGTTAAACAACACTAGATTACCAAACAGTATATTGAAGTTTGCTTATGGAGCAAATGAATAATAAGAAGATAAAGGAGTGAGGAATATATGGATCTCTTGCAAATAAGTTATATAATTTCTACATTCTGGAAATTGATTAAAGATTTTGTTTACCGTGAAAATGGTAACTACAATTATATTTAGTTATGTGGTTCTAAAAATACGTGATTTATCCTAATACCGGATATTGAACAGTTCTAGCTGAGTGTGTTAAGATAGAACAATGAGAAAACGACTAAAAGGCTAAAGAAAAACAAACCAGAATGCCTTAAAGCTCGATGTTGACCTCGAGAGTCCCTGAGACCGAGATTCGGGCCTGGATCGGGTGGTCGATGGGGATATAACAGGCTTATAGGCCTTGAGACACACTATTTATGATCAATAATAAGCAATAAATGAAGAACAAGTAAAAGAAAGCAGTAAATGCAAGTAAATGAGCTAATAAAGAGGAATAAAGAATGTTTGATATTAAAGCAGAGAATGATTTTGTGTCTTGTATTCAATATATTGTGTGTTACACAATGAAAAGGATTTCCTTTTTATAAGAGGGGGAGTCTCAACATAGTACATAAGCATTAATTGCCAAGATTCACAATTGATACTGCTATTTAATGCTCAAGTACGATATTGTACTTTGTTACAGAACTGCATGCCTCGATCTCTGTGCTGGCTTCTTGCGTCGATCCCCAACTTGTACTGCCTCGAGGTCGGATTATGGGAACGCCTGATGCCGGGCTTCGGACCACATCCCAAAAATTACGCGAATGCGCCACCTCATGTTGTGCCAGTCGTAGAAATTGGCCTTCCGATTTCGGCTGTATACAGATAGTCCCCGCATTTCTTAGAGTAGAATGATAAGAAACGTTCTTCAGTGCTTATTCCTTCGATGTCTCCGTCGTGGGGTCAGCTCACCAGAGCATTTAATGACCTCCCTCAATAGGCTGCGCGAGGTCGCTGTCAACACGATCCTCGAGAAGACCCACAACACGCTAATGATCCAATCTTTTCGATTTCTCCGGATGTTGCCTATGTCTTCGCTGTAAATACTGGATCCATATGCCAACCACACTTCTACTTCCATCCTCGGGCTTTAAAAGTTTCCTTTGTGCTTGTCCCTTTTCTTCAAATTTATCTTTTCATCCTCTTTTTCGTAGAACCTGATCTGATCATGGCTAAGACTTCCAGGATGGTCCCTCGAAGAGGGGACGCTTCTTCCCCCGTGTGCACGTCCAGAGGCAAGACGAAGAAGCCATTGAGGATAGAGCAGTGTATCCCTGGTGGTTTTGAGATGATCTCCGACCTCACCATTGATTACCCTCCTAACAAACCGGGTCGATGCGAGCCCGTATCTAGGTATATCAGTATAATTCCCAAAGTTGAGAGAGTAAGATTTGATTGTGGCTGGGGGGAGACAACGCTCATTGAGATCCCCAGGCCTGAGGAAGATATAACTACTTATAAAGCTGGCTCCTCAGCATCTATACGTACTCTTTCACACTTGGGCCCGTAGATTCTTCCTCCCCGCCGTCGATCGATCCGATAATATTGGATTTCTGCTGTCATTACTGGGTAACACTCGGCCAAATATATCCCTCTTTCTGGAGGATCGTATATATGCTTCGGCACTTCTCCAATCAGGTCGAGGGAATGAGCTTCACCCTCGACCACTTGATACGGCTATACAGTCCCTAACTCTATCGAGAGGGTTTAATCAAGCTTTACCATCGATCCGCAAAGCCTTTTTTTGCGAGCATCGATGAGGACAACGAGAGAGGCTGGATGAGCCAGTTTGTCCGAATGAGGATTTCAGACATTATTCCGGTCGATCAGATGCCGTTTCCAGAGGAATGGAACATGAACCGTAAGTACCGTCACCTTTTGAGGCTTGTTTGACACTTATTTGTAGAGTGGTAGAAATTATTGAGACCAAGTAACGGCTTGGTCCAGTTCGAGGATCTTGGGCTGATCCCTTTAGGACTTGTGCGATTTCGAGATAGGAACGATAGTTTCCTCAGGAAACTATGCGAGAGGAGATGAAGCTGGGTCATTTCGGGGTTTCGACGACCCTGACATTCTTTTGCGTCCTGTAGCAATTTCAGAAACTTCCTCCAGGACCGATCATCGGCCAACCCTTCAAAGCTTATTACATCGGCAGGGATCCCCGAAGTTGGGCCGATGACCTTGTTGACGGTCTTTTGATGTCGTCAGGTATGACATCTTGGGCTCGACATAAGGTAATTCCCCAAGGCGGGACTGGTAGGAGGACCTCGAGTCTTCGGGCAGTGTTTTTCGCGTGGCGCGATCCGAGGAGTGACAACGTTGGTCCTTTTGATCGCTTCCCTTGGAAACAGTGATGTTTGGCTCAACAACGCCTGGTGGTGAATTCGATGTTTCATCCTATAAATGCATCATCCTCTTAAGTTAGATAACCCCGTTGCTTCGAGCAGTTATTACTCTAGTGGGACTTTTCGCTCTTTCATCGACTTTTCCTTTGTCTGAGTTTAGGGCCTTCGCCTCACCTTCCTTCCCAAAGCTGGAGCATTTATGGCTACCAAGTTGAATCCCACTCTTCGTCAGGAGGGAGGCTCCGCCCCCACTTCTTGCCCGACTGGCGGCGTGCTGATGTCCGACGAACAATCACCAAAGCTCAAAGTTCTGAGGAGAGACTGTGGATGGTGCGAGAATGTAGATCTGTACATACCTTCCCCTGAAGAGAGCATTGTGACCCAGGTGGAAGGATTTTTGAATGTATGTACGTATCCTTTTACGTTGGGTCCCCCGGACATGGTTGTGCTTGATCTCTGTAGAAAGTACCAGGTTACTTTGGCACAGGTCCATCCTTCTTCCTGGAGGATAACATCAATGCTGAGGTTTTTTGCTGAGAAGGTCGGGCTCGTGTTCACCCTTAGTCATCTCATCAGACTATACCGGCCCTCGCACTGTCGTGGTTTGATCACTCTCCGACGTCGATCCACTCGGCCTCACGTTTCTAGCGACAAGGAGGAGAGGGACCATGGGTGGATGGATCAATTTGTCCGGGTTCGGACCATCGATATAATCCCGCAAGAGTTTATGCCTTTCCCTGAGGGATGGAATCTCACACATAAGTGGTACACTAGTGTATTTATTTTATATGCGCTTGTAGGCTGTCGCTGTGATGACGTTTTCCATTTCCTTTGGCAGCAATCCCGTGGATGCCGTTCGAGATTCCCGACTTGTCAGACTGGGTTTAGGGGGATTTGCGGTTCATTCTGTTTGTGATGAGAGTAAGTGGAGGTACCTAATGGAGGGCGGATGGGAGACCCTCATAGTGAGAGATGGATTGGACCAGAGGCAGTCCCTTACACGCGGGAAACCTCTTTTCGAGGCGAGTTCCTCCCAGTGTCATAGGGGTGGCGAATTTTCACTTTATAGGTTCGAAGTTCCCGTCCTTGGAGAGGCGATCCCTCCTTTGCCTTGATTCTTTTCCCCCGTCGAAGGCATCTCGAGAGGGGACAATATGAGCTTGTCAGTTGCTTTTCCTACAGAGGACACATTGCAGGATGCTCGGGGCCAAGGATCGCGTGACGGGAGCGGATCCCCCGGAGGCGATGTTTTTCATCGGAGTGAGTTGATTAGAACCGAGGAGAACTGGTCGGGAGACATTTGGCCGGCTTTCGGGGAGGCCCAACGATTTTGCACTTCGGTGAGTATTGATGACCTTCCGATCTTTTGACTCTATGCCCCCACCCTTTAATCAGACGTTGATCATTTTCGCAGGTTTTTGACAAGTTCATGTATGAACTGAAGAAAGCGTCATATCGGACAGAGTCTCTCCGACTTCTCAATGATAACCAGGCAAGTGAGATGTCCTATCTTCAGTATGAGGCGAGCCGCAACCGTGATTATGAAGATCGCCTTGAAGAATAAGTGATTTTTGCTGCAATAATATTAGTACTTTCTTTCTTGCTTTTGGGGGTTAACGTCCCGTTGCTGTAGCTTCATAGAAAGGTGCGGGACCTGGAACATCTTTGGGGCAGAGTTGGTCAGGTTGAACGGGAGTGTAGTTAGCCCAAGGCTCAGAAGGATGTCTGTCTTGCTGCCGAGAGGAACGCCCTGGCCAAAGTTTTTACCCTCGAGCACAACTTCGGAGTGTTCGAGAAGATTATTCGACTCAGGCGGGCAAGATAGGAGAGCTTGACACTGAGCTTTTGCGAATGAAGGCCGAAGTGGCTGATGCTCAGGTCGTAATTCAAGAGGCCCGCGCGAAGGCCGACCAAAAGGTGGTTGTTTATTTAAAGGATGTTGTTGATATCCGGGCCAAGTTGAGAGAGGTTTCTGATCGCGAACGCTAGAGAAGAATCTACGCCCACCATAGATCCCGAAGGGAAATCCTCAAAGAAATCCATGATAGAGGCTTCGACCTTTCTGAGGAGATCGAGTTGGCCAGACTTGCCAAAAACGAAGGTGGACTTATTATACCGGAAGGGGAAAAGGCCGATAAGGCTGCAGTCCCCGAGGGGGAGTAGGTTATGTTTCTTTTTTCTTGTTTGTCGGGGCCTTTCGTAAAAGCGCCCGTAAATGTATATAATGAGATGTATAATGCCTTCTCGTATAGGTAATTCCATAGTTTTGATTGCTCAAAGGTAGCCCGCCGACTATGATTCACTTTGTTAATATACCCTTTAATCAGCCCGGAAGCTTTCAGAAACGGGCTCGTAAGCCCCAATATGCTTGCCCTTGTGCACTTTTCAGATAACCATTTCGGTTTTGATCCTTGATCGGGTTTTCCGGCTTGAGCTTATAGACCCTATTGGGTTCTAGGTTAGCCTGGGGGCCTTTTGCGTTGGCTTTACGGCCCTTACGCAACTTTAGTATTGCTATATTCCTCTTTGCTTAAAGATTTGTTCAAAGTTTTATCGCATTCACCCGACTCTTCGACAGCCCAAAAGGACCTCGATTAAGAATCGTTATGAGGAACGAAGAAAAAATCCTTTCTTGCGGGACGACATGAAAATGTTCGAAACTCCTTTATGTGAGCCGACATGAAAATGTTCGAAACTCCTTTATGTGAGCCGACATGAAAATATTCGAAGCCCTCTTATACGAGACGACACGAAAATGTTCGAAGCTCTTGCAAACACTAAAGGTAGAATAATTTTAATCGGTTCTTTTCGAAGGATTTGATTTTAAGGCGATAGTCGGGCATCCCCAAATCGCGTTGTTGTTGTTGCTACTGGGTCGGAGCCCATCGATCGAATTCTTCTTGCCTGGACGAAGCCCTTAGTCCCGAGTATCTCATCATCGGCGTCTATATTCGAGGGTATGCCTTTTTAGGAGTCTTTCAAGTCGAATATATAACCTTTGGCTTTTGAATTCGGGACCGTGTTCTTGTTATTTTATATATAACCACTTGGGGTCTTGGCCATGCACGTAGGACTTACATCTTTGAGCATATCCGAGGCTACCCTCTTGGGATCTTACGGCCTCGGGCTTTGATAAACCAAATTACAATGATAGGCATTTCAAGAAACTTTACAAAATGTTTAACAATGAAATATTCTTTTGGCGATTTGGTACAGGTATACATGTTCCCTTCGCTGACAATTCAATTTTCTTACGCGGACACGGTTCATTTGACCGTTTGGCCCGACACACTATTTCCTTACTGAGATCCTTTTCGGATCGTGTTGTTCTTCGCCAGGGACAATCTGCTGGGACACGGACTTCTAGTATTTTGGGTCGATTGGAGAAAAACCTTGGATATTCACTCAATCTCTCCTCGAGCAGCATGTGGGTGTTGCCTTGTTAAAAACCTTGCCGGCAAAACCCTTCTCGAGGTAAATCCGAGCGGAGGAAAAGAGTGCAACACGTGCTCTAAATCCTGAGGCCGTCGAACGGCGTTCTGACCCCCCTTCTTGAAAGCCTGCGTACGATTTAGTAAGAAATGAGAACAAATGAGGGGGTTATCATACCTTAGTGGTGACGACATTTAATAGCCCTGACGGCGTGTTATGATTTTACGCATACTCTAAGGTCTGAGCCTGTTGAAGATTTGGGCTTAATTCGATCGGGCAATCCGGGTTGCCTTGCCTATTCTCAATTCGTACCACGCCGGTCGAACCACCTGATTCCATAACACAAGGTCAATCTGAAATTCATTTTAAAAAAAAGATGTTACTAGTGGGCCATTGTTGAGCGGCGGTGAGGTCCAGATGCCTTTGTCGCTGAATGCTAGGGCGGCGGCCCTTCACATGATCGTGTGGATAATATGTTGTGGCTTTTCCGCTCCGTCCCTTCCATTCTCCTCTTTCTCTCAAGGCTGATTTTTGGCCCGTTCGCCGAGGAATTTTCTGAAGTGCCCTTTGCTGAGAAGGCGGGCCACTTCTTCCCGGAGCTGTCTGTAATCTTCAGTTTTATGACCGTGCGTTCCATGGATTTCGCACATTAGGCTATGGTTCCTTTGCGACGGATCCGATAATATAGGCATGGGCCATTTGGTTTCCCTAATCTTGCGCACAGCAGCCACGATGTCTGAGACATCGATGTTGAAACTGTACTTCGAAAGCCGAGGTACCTCCGCTGGTCCTGTGGGGCAGTTGAAACTGACCTGAACTGTGATTCCCCGAGGGTTATGGCCTCGATCTACCCTTCGGTCGTTGCGTGGCATGTTTCTTCTAGGAGTGCTTCTCCGATCTTCAACGTAAGGTTGGTATCTTTCTTTGTTCAGTTTTGGCTCTCTTGTCGGGAGCCGACTGGGTACACTGAACCCGAAGTGGCTCCTAATTGGTCATCTTCGGCCCTGATTTTTTTATAGGTATCGGTTATGAACATCCGCCCAAGTAATGGCAGGATACTCAACCAAGTTTTGCTTCAACTGCTTCGAAGCTATCGAGCGCTGTTCATTCAGACCTTGAGTGAAGGCCTGTACCGCCTAGTCATCAGATATTGGCGGCAACTCCATCCGTTCCATTTAGAAGCGAGATACAAACTCCCGCAGCATTTCGCTTTCTCTCTGCTTGATTTTGAAAATGTCCGACTTCCTAGTTGCGACTTTAATAGCTCCAGCGTGTGCCTTTATGAAAGAATCTGCCATCATGGCGAACGAATCTATTGAATTAGGGGCGAGGTTGTGATACCACATCATGACTCCCTTTGACAGTGTTTCTCCAAACTTTTTTAACAAGACGGATTCGATCTCGTCCTCTTTCAAGTCATTCCCCTTCACATCACAAGTGTAGGCGGTGATGTGTTCATTGGGATCCGAAGTCCCGTTGTATTTTGTTAGGTCAGGCATTCTGAATTTTTTCGAGATGGGCTTTGGAGCCGCACTTGAGGGGAAAGACTTTTGCACGAACTTTTTCGAATCCACACTTTTCAAAATCGGCGGTGCACCTGGAATTTGATCGACCCTCGTCTTGTAGGTCTCTACCTTTTTATCGTTTGCGTCTATCCTTTTCTCCCCCGGACTCGATTCTTTTGGTCAGGTCCTCGAGCATTTTTATGATGGCTGGGTCGGTCGCCGATCCCTCGTTGCTCAACTTCTCCGGAACTTGTTCGACTTGAGGAGCCTCCCGCGGAGCTACAATGCTCAAGGTCTTTTGTTGGCTTTGAAGTTGAGCGATCGCCAACTGTTGTGCCTGCAATATTTCGAAAATATCGTGAAGGCTTACCTGCCTTTCTTCCTGAACCGTGGTGTTCTGAACCTCTTGTTCCCCCGTAGGGTGTGTTACACCGTTGGTGTGGGAACTGACGTCGATATGTTGGGCGTTGCGCGAGCCCAAGTCTACCGGGTTTGGGTTTGGGTTTGGGACACCCTCAGGGTTTTGTAACGGTACGCCAGTGCCTGAAACGGCTGCGTTGTTCTCTCCCCAATCTTTAGCACCGTTATTTTCGCGTGCATTCACCGAGTTTGACATTTTGGCCTGAAATCAATGATTCTTTGGACAAGAAAAAGTGTAAAAAGATAACTTGTGTTTTTCAATGAACCAGTATTAAAACGATCACTATTATTTTTAGCCCCACGGTGGGCGCCAAACTGTTTACCGTGAAAATGGCAACTACAATTATATTTAGTTACGTGGTTCTAAAAATACGTGATTTATCCTAATACCGGATATCGAACAGTTCTAGCTGAGTGTGTAAAGATAGAACAGTGAGAAAATGACTAAAAGGCTAAAGGAAAGCAAACCAGAATGCCTTAGGTCGAAGGCTCGATGTTGGCCTCGAGGGTCCCTGAGACCGAGATTCGGGCCTGGATCGGGTGGTCGATGGGGCTATAAAAGGCTTATAGGCCTTGAGACACACAATTTATGATCAATGATAAGCTATAAATGAAGAACAAGTAAAAGAAAGCAGTAAATGCAAGTAAATGAGCTAATAAAGAGGAATAAATGATGTTTGATATTAAAGCAGAGAATGTTCTTGTGTCTTGTATTCAATGTACTAGTTTCTGGACACGTGCTTTGCATGTGTATCCCATACTAATCAGCACTAATATTTTAAAATAATACAAATGATATAAAAATATGCGTGCGATAAGGAAACACAATCTCTGACTTAATTAGTTGTTAAATGTAAGAGGATTAGATATCATTTAAGCAACTAATATTAGTTACGTAAATATGATTGTCATACCAAATATTCAATTTGGTATTTTCTTGCTTTTTTTTATTATAGTTTGACAATATATAATTTACATTTGAATATAAGCAACGCCGTTTATGGTTGCAGATACTTCACGTCTTGAAGTTTCTACTTTGTCTTTAAGAAATTGTAGCCTTTTTTACTTTTACAGTTGCATACATATGAGCTATTGACGAATGAAAGTTGTAATTTGTAAAGGCTAATCGTTGTTGCACGTGCAAAGACTCTTTGTCTGATTCATGTTTATGACTCATTTCGTTTCTGTAAATTTGACAAAACAATTGAATTATATAATTTATATATTTGTATAAATATATCACAATAATCATGTGTCACATCTGACTTCCATTACACATTATGTAACCTAATACTTTATCTATTAGTACTAAACTTGCATAGTAACAAAAAAAGGGTTAAAATAGACCAATTAATAAGTGGCATAATACACTTTCTAAATTGGGTAGCTTAGTCACTAATCAAAATGAATCATTAACTATTTTGTATATGAATTCTCGAAAAAAGAAAAATACAAAAAATAATGCTTCTAAACTTTCAAACGAAATATGCAACCGAATAAAGGAGTCAAAATATGTAACGACCCGGTCTGTCGTTATGTAGAATCTGCATTATAATTAATATTATTGCCTTGTCATAGGTTGGTTATACTGTTATTGATGTGTTAGAGTTGGTAGGCTTGAAATCGGAATGATTATAATGAGAAATTAGTCACTAAGTCTTTAAAAATAGCCCTAACGTTGGAAAAGTCAACTGAGAGTTGACTTATTGGTAAACGACCTCGGAATGCGGATTATATGGCTCAGATAGCTTCGTTAGGTGATTTGGGACTTAGGAGTGTATTCAGAATATTTTTGTGATGTCCGGTGTAGAATTAGGCTTGAATTGGCGAAAGTTAGCTTTTGGTGATTTCTGGTCGGCGGTGGAAAATAGGCTATCGGGGTCGGAATGGAATTCTGACAGTTGGAACATGTTTGTAATGTCATTTTGGATATGTCTGCAAAATTTCAGGTCAATAAGAGTTGTTTTGGATAGTTTCGGCATTGTTGGTGGATTTTAGAAATTTCAAAGTTCTTAGGCTTGAATCCGATGTGATTTTGGTGTTTTGAGGTTACATTTAGTGTTTTGAGAGTGCAGCTAAGTTTGAATGATCATATGTGATGTGTTGGTATGTTTGGTTGGGGTTCCGAGGGGCTCGGGATTAATTTCGGATGGTTAACGGGAAGTTTGGAACTTGAAATATGCAACTTCAACTGCTGGTGCTGGTGTAACCGCACCTGCGAAAGTTTGACCGTAGGTGTGGGCCCGCAGGAGCGAGCAAAGCTCCGCAGGTGCGGAAGTTGACCAGCTGAGGGAAATCCGCAGGTGCGAGGTATTTTTCGCACCTGCGATGCCGTAGATGCGGAAGTACAAGCGCAGGTGCGGAGGCCGGGATTTGAGGGTGCTCCGCAGGTGCGGACCTGGGACCGCAGGTGCGCTTAAGAGGTCGCAGGTGTGGAACCACTGTTCAGAAAGTATATAAGTAAGCCTTCGCGAATTTTAACCCTTTTTCCACCATTGTTGTACGGGTTCCGAGGTTTTGAGGGATTTGGAAGAGGGAAACGTTGGTGCATCATTGAGGTAAGGCTTTCGGACTTAATAACTCGATTATAGGTGGTTTGAGACCTTAATATCAGTGTAAATTCATGAAAAAATCAGTAGAAAAAGGGGGAGTTAGGGCTTGAGATTATGAGACCTTTAAGGGTTGATTTGAGAGGCCAAACGAACTCTGATTTTAGCGTTCTTTATATGTACGGACTCGTGAGATGATGAAGAACATTTTGGTATAAAAATTTCTGAGTTCCAAGATGCGGGCCCAGGGGTCGGGTTTTTACCAATTTCAGGTTTTGTGCTTAAAATCAATATTTTTCAATTGGAATTCATTCCTTAAGTATAATTTGATGATAAAGGTCTGATCTTTATAGATTTGGAACACTCGGGAGTTAATTCGAGAGGCAAGTGTATTGCGGAATAGTTTTCGGGCTAGTTTGAGGTAAGTAATGTCCTTAAATTCTGTCCTGAGGGTATGAAACCCCGGACTCTACACCCTTTCACGGGTTTTGGAATGCAAAGGTTGGAACTTTGGAAATATATTCCATATCTAGAAACTATTGAGTTGCGAAATCGATTTTTAAGCATATGCTTAATAATATTGATATATTTTGATATGATTTGGGCTGTAAGCCATGTTTGGGGCCTAGTACCGATCTGTTTACCCCTTGGGGGGTGTTTTTACTATTTTCCTCATTGATATGTTATGATTTTCACTCAGTCTTTTCTTGATAAATTATTTTGACACTCAGAGTATTTTGATACTATTTCTTGAAAAAAACGAAACACTATTTTTGGGTCGAGAACCCAGTATATTTATGGCCTGAAGGGCAGGATGAGAGTGTCTGACTGAGTGAGGCTGCGGGCCTATATTGTGAGGATGTTATGATATGAGGGAGGTTGCGGGCCTATATTGTGAGTGATTTATGCCATGATGTGGCTTGTTATAGCTCTTGGGTTGTAGGAGCCCCTCCGGAGTCTGTACACACCCCTAGTGAGCGCAGGTACCTAATGAGTGATGTTGCCCGCGGGCTGATACTGAGTGATTGTGAGGTTGCTTGATGGGCTAATATTGGGTGATTGTGAGGTTGCCTGATGGACTAATATTGAGTGACTGTGAGGCTGCCTGACGGACTAATATTGAGTGATTGTGAGGTTGCCTGATGGGCTGACACTGAGATTGTTATGAGATATGATTTTGGCCAGAGGGGCAGATTTATGATAAATTTTTCTGAGTTTTTGACTACGATTCACTTCGTTTTTCAAACTGATTTTACTGAGAGTTTTACTGAGATATATTGATATTATACATGTTTCAAAGGATTTCTGGAAAACGGTTTTCGAACTTATGTATTTGATGAATACTTATGGCGACTTGGTGATTTACTGTTTTTGTGAATTGGTGTATCTGTGCTGTGTGTTTCGTATTTTCTCAGACTGCGATTTATTTATTACTACTGAGTTGGCGTACTCATCATTACTCCCTGCACCTATGTGTGCAGATCCAGGTATTGATTCGGAGCAGTAGTCGTCCGAGTTCGTTATCAGCAGCGTACGGGATTTCGAGGTAGATGTCCAGCGTCCACAACTTCTCCATTTCTCTTCCTTAATTAGTTTTAACATTTCATTCCTGGACTTTATTTAAGACATTAGTAGAGTTGATTTTATTTCGTAGATGCTCATGACTATGTTGACTCCAGTCTTGGGAGGTTTTGTTTAGAGTTGTTTAGACTATTATTGGGGCGCTAAGACTTAAAGAACTTATTTTATGCTATGTTTGCTATTTATTATTGAATGTGAATTATTATAATAGAACAAATGCGTAGCAGTGTGATGATTGGCTAGTCTAGTTCCACGATAGGCGCCATCACGACCTGTTAGGATTTGGGGTCGTGACAAAAGAGGGAGAAAATTATTTAAAAAATAAAAAATAGTGAAGAAAAAAGAAAAAAAAGCTAAAATATTAATTAGCTAATAGATTATTCCTCTAAAATGATTGGTTCATCTTGGCAAAGTATAATAATTTAACAAAAACTTATTTATTATCCACTTTATAGAGTTATCAAGTGAAATAAAGAATACAAACAAACTCTACCAAAATTTAACTACCACGAAAGAAGAAACAAAGATAAAAGGAAAACCGTTTCTGAAGGAGTAATAATTAAGTATAGTATAAATGACCTCATAACTTTAAACTATAAAAGGCTTAAAACTAAAAATCTTAAAAGTTGAACCAATAGAATTTAAATCATATATTTGCCTTGGATGCGATAAATGAGATTTATTTTATTTTATTAATTTGGTATATAAAATCATGTGATATAATCATATTTCATCTAATACTTTCTTATAAATGATTTTAAGTAAAATGTAAGCATATATATGATTTGAACGCCAAGTATCCAATATAATCATCTTTCAGGATCACATATGCATATGAAACTAACATCACTTGGTCCCAAAAGTGGGAAAAGAAGTTAAGTATAAAAATGTGCATGAACAATAATTTATTGTTTAATACTTATAGGCAATAACAAAAGGCAAAATAAAATCGGTCTATCAAATCTGCAATTTTAATGCTTTGCTCTATGTTTCTTCTAACACCGATGATCTTACGTGTATATATTGTTGATTTATAATTTCATTTAAGTAAGCTAATTATTGATCACATTCAAGCAATAAATTGCGACTAATTTTATTTCTAGTGATGGAGCTTTAGGGAAAAGAAAAAAGGAATATTCCCAAGATCCAATTGTAAGAACCCGAAAAATTTCTTAACAAAAAAAAAAAAGATGCCCGGTTAGATCTCTATGTTCGGACCTTTAGGATTGAAAAGTACTCCAGGACCTAAAAGATAAAAAATTTCATAATTGCGAAGATCTGCGGTCCACTATGCGATCGCAAATCAAGTATGCGAACCACATAGTGGTCGCATACCTGGACAGCCTGCTGTCCAATTTGAGGACAGCTATGCGGCCCAAGATGGGATCGCATTTTGGGAATGCGGACCACATAGCTGTCGCATCCTTACACCTCCATTTTTGCGGAGGAGGTTATGCGACGCATTATGCGATCGCATAACAGGTATGCGGACCGCATACTGGTCGCATACCTGGGCAGTCTGTTTTCCATTTTGGCCCATTTGAGGACCATTTATGCGACAGGAATGCGGACCGCAAAGCACATTCCTGACCGCATTTCTTGTGTCGGGGCAGCTTTTTCTTTATTTTTATAACCCGACCCCATTTCGATATTTAGGCCTAGGGGATTCATTTAGGGTCATTTCCTACTGATTTTTAGAGAGAGTTGAGAGCTATGTAGAGAGAGGAAGGAGGAACCTAGCCTTCCAGTCACAAAATCTTGCTCAAGTCTTCAAGAATTAAGGAAGATAACCACTAGATTGTCCTCCATCCGGGTAAGTTCTACTTCCAAGACTTCATATAAGGGATTATGAGTTCAAAATGTTTTGTGGGGTTAGAAATAGGCCATGCATGTAATGCTAAGTTGTAGTATGTAATATTAATGAACTAATTTGGGTAGTCCATGTTAAAATTGGTTGAGGGGAGAAGGGATTTCTATTTTTCGGACCCTGCAATCCATTTCACGTGTTAGGTGTTTGATGCAATTCCTAAGAGAGTCACACCATGAGAAATCTTCCTAATTATTAATCAATTCCCGCTATCTCCTTATAGATTACTATTTCTAGAGGTGTTGGTGTATTGTCAAAACTTAAGGAAAGCTCAACCAGGTATGTTGGCTAAACTTTCTCCTTCGGGATGAAAATCCCTAACGTTTTCCAAAGGTTTAAGTATAATCGGCTCGAAATTCCTAATTTCTATATTCTGGGTCATCTTGTATGAACTTACAAACTTGAGTATTTCAAATGAGCTTATTTTCAAAAGATAGAGATTTAAAGTATGGCTTGTTATTATAATGGTATGTCTTTGAGTCGTATTCTTAATGAAAAAGTAGTACACTATTTGGGTGAGGAAAACTCGGTATGCTTCATACTCCTAATTGCTCTTATGTGTTCTTAATGAATTGATTGAGTATGTTTCGTTGTTGATAATCTATAAAGGTGTTGAAATGAACTGAATGAACTGAGAAAGAGTAATTCAAGAATAATTGGAGTATTGCTTGTTTATGACTTTGGTGTGTGTTTCTATTGCTAGTTGGTATGCCCTAATCTTTGAGAAGAAACCTTTTGTGCTTAAAGTTTCAATTGCTGAGTAACTTTATATATATGATTTTCTAAAATACTTTATACGTTGGAAATGAGTGGTGATCCTTGAAACTAAAAGAAGGGAAAGTATGGAATACGAAATACGGCCATCGTGCCATGAATAGAGAAACTTGAAAAAGGCCCAAAGAGCCGAGGAAATATTGCTATCGTGAGGGATTGTCAATGCTAATAAATATTGTACAATGTGAACGATTCTGAGATGGATACACTTATACATATGTTTTACCTTTGTGTGCAAACTAACTAAAAATGTTTTTGGGAGTATTATTAGCAAAACCGAGGAAGGGTGGGTCATAAAACCCATACCTGAAACTACACGTGCCGGTGTAAGAGTGTATTGTGGATTGTGATGATTCCCGAAATTGGTACCTGTGAATTGGAAAATGAATGAGATCGACCCACACGGCATATGTGGGGAGGCGGCTTAGATGATCGGGTTGAGATCAAACTCCATGTTGCGCACATGGTGGTACTACTCCTGTAACAACTTTCTTTCGCATCATATGTCAAACCACATTGTCCGTGGGGAGATGGCCTAGCCGATCGGGCGTGATCGGACGCCGTGCTAACAAAGGTGGTGGAATATCGGCGCTAATGATCTCCCAGCCAAATGTGTGTGTGTGTGTGTGTGTGTGTGTGTATATATATATATATATATATAAACTATTTTCGTATACCGAAAAATCGTTATGTTTCAATTGGCTATTAGAATATTGTTGGTTGTGACTTGTTGTTTCTATGTGTTGTGTTTGCCTCTATGGATACTCTACTTGAAAGAGGATTTTCAGTTATACATGCTAGTGCTATTCGATGGTACTAACGTCCCTTTTTCCGGGGGCGCTACATCCTTTTCATGGATGTAGGTGACTCTGTAGCTGGTAACGCAGATCGCAGGTGATGGTGCCTTCTCCTTCTCCCCACAGCAGTTTTGGTGAGCCCCGCTTCCTCCCGGGTTCAAGTGTAGTGTTTGTTGTATTTCTTTTGTACAAGACACTAAATTTTGAGGTATAGCTGGGGCCTTGTCACCGGCATTTTTATAATTGTCCTCAGTTGTATTTAGAGGCTCCGTAGACAGGTTGTGGTGGTGTCGGGTATTGAAATTAAACGAAAAGAATTTGTATTTTGGCATATATGTTTTTCATCATATCTACAAAGATTGTAATATTCTCGATATCATGATTGAGATTTCTAATGAGCGCAAAAATGAAAGTTAATGAAATATTTATAAAATATGATTGATAGAATTTACCTCCTCGATGTTCATAAGCTAATTTTGGGTAGAATGAAACCTAGCAGGCTTGCTCAGTCGGGTTCTACTCGGTTGAGCGCCGGTCACGCTCCTTGGTTTTGGGGCGTGACACCAATAATGCTATTCTTCTCAAAAAGCTGCAAGGGTTTAAGTGAAATGAGTACAATAATTTCTTGAATTCAAATGGAGTGTTTTGTGCTATTACCAAATATCATGAAGATGCGATTTTCATTTTACCTTTTTTAGATGAATAGAAGATAGAAACCGAGAAAATCTTGTAATTTTCCAAAAATAACAAATAATAGTTGCCAAAATAATAAAAGTTTAGAAAGAATTAATAAATCAAAGACTTTTTCTACGGTTCTAATTCAATTAAGCTCTAATACCTCTTCTTGAATAACCACCTTCAGCATTCCTCCAAAGGTTGACTACCTGCTAATTCCTGAATGAAAATTAGCCTTCAGAAAAGATTGGTCGATTAAACAACAGTGAAGTTGTGATGACCCAAAAGGTCATTCTGTGTATATTTGGCTAAATCTGTATTCTAAAACTCCGAAAGCCTCTGTTAATCTCACTTTGACATCCGTGCGCAGCCCGGACAGGTAGCCGGGAAGCTTTTATGTGAAAACTTGATGAAAAATGAAATTTCTAATAATTAATTGATTAAAGTTGACCTTGGTCAATATTTTTGGTAAACGGACCCGGACCCGTAATTTGACGGCCCCGGAGGGTCCATAGAAAAATATGGGACTTGGGCGTATGCCCGGAATCGAATTCCGAGGTCCCAAGCTCGAGAAATGAATGTTTAAAGAAAATTATTTTCTAGAAAATATAAAGGTTTTTGAAAAGAAATTTTGATGTGTAAACCGTGTTACCGGGCTCGTATTATAGTTCCGGAGCCCGAAACAGGTTTAATATATGTTATGTGAGTTATATGTAAAGTTTGGTGTAAAACGAACTTGAAATGACGTGTTTCGGATCAAAATCGGAATAATTGAGCCTTATGAAGTTTTAAGAAAATTCTATGAGTTTTGAAGTTTAATTCATTGATTTTGACGATATTTTGGTGATTTGAATGCTTGAATAAGTCAGTAGGATGATTTAGGAGTCGTGTGTATTTTTGGTTTTGAGCCCCGAGGGCTCGGGTGAGTTTCAGGTAGCTAATGGGGTGTGCAAAGTGGAAATATCTGGTGTTTTTGAGGATTTGCTGGTGTCTGGTGTAATACCCTTCGCGAACGCGGCCAAGGGCTCGCAAATGCGAAGGGTAAATTATGGTGGCCTGGGTTTTACTCTACGCGAACGCGTCCCCAGGGGTGCGAACGCGTAGACTTAGGGTGAGGTCGAGAGGCAAGGTAGGTTTGTTCTTCGCTAACGCAAGCGTAGGCTCGCGAACGCGGAAGCCTAGGAAGTTAGACCTTCGCGAACGCGGCCCTGGCTCCGCGAACGCGTAGGTCCCAGTTGTTAACCCTTCGCGAACGCGGAGGGCAATTTTGCCCAGTGATTTTAAAATGTCAAAAACAGAAACATTACGGGATTTAACCCACTTCTTCTCAAACCTCTTCTTCCCCACTTCCCCTTAGGCGATTTTGAAGATTTCCATCACCATAGCTCCATAGGTAAGTGATTCCAACTCTATTTTATTCCATTTATCTTCAACAACCACTAGAATCTAGGCCTAAAATCCTAAAATTAAAGTAGAAATTAGGGGGTTTGGGAGAAGTTAGGGTGTATGGGATTTTGGGTAATTCAACCTCAATTTGGGGTCGGATTTCAAAACAAATCATATATTTGAACTCGTGGGGTATGGGTAATCGAGTTTTTGTCCCAGCCTCGTATTTGGACCAAGCGGGCCCGGGGTCGAATGTTGGTATTTTTGGAAGAATGCTAGGAATTGCATAATTAGGCTATGTGATTGTATTAATGAGTCATTATTGATGTTAATAAGTTAATTATGTCTAGATATTATCGTTTCGGAGTTGAATTCAAAAGGAAAGGCGGTGTTAGAAGCTTGAATTGGTATTCTTGGACCCGAGGTAAGTGTCTTGCCTAGGTTTGGTGAGGGAATATATATTTTATGCTATGTGCTAAGTGTTTATCATGTTCAATGCATAGGTGAGGTGACGAGTACCTATGCATTGTGTGTCAAGCATGCCCATGAGTCCATTTTTTATGAAATTCTTATTATTACTTCCATATTCAGTGTATTGTGAAATTGTCTCTACTTGAAAGTTGATTGTTGTTGAAAATCCTTGTTGATGAACTTGCGATGTAATGGTTATATTGAGGACCCAACTATAAAGGATATACGTGAAAAGATTGGTTATAGCTGAGACCCTTGCCGGGCAACTGTTATGATATTGACTGAGATATTCCCATTGTCGGGTGTTTATGATATGTATTTCCACTATGTTGCATTCCTTTCCATCTGATATTGTTATTTTTATGGTGAGGAAGAGTGTAAAGCACGAAGGGTGATGTCGTGCCATGATTGACATTGATTACATCATAATGCATAGTGAGGAAGAGAGTAAAAGCATGAAGGTTGATGTCGTGCCATGATTCACATTGATTAAAAGCACGAAGGTTGATGTCGTGTCATGATCTATATTGACTCACATTATACATTGCATTGTGAGGAATAGAGTAAAAGCACGAAGGGTGATGTCGTGCCATGATTTATATTATCTTATATCATTCATCGCATTGTGAGGAAGAGAATAAAAGCACGAAGGGTGATGCCGTGACATTACATACATTGCTCGTATTTATACTTGTTACGATAACATTCTTGTTAATTTGCCCTTTTGTTTTCTCCTATGTGTTAATTAATTGTCCTTATCTCTCACTTGTCACTCCCATTAACTACTCCCGTATCCCATGCTTGTCTGTCTATTCCTGCGTTTGTCTGTGACATATCTTGTAGAACTGTACAGGTAGATTATCGTTGTCAAGTCTAGCCTCGTCACTACTTCGGCCGAGGTTAGGCTCGGCACTTACTCAGTACATGGGGTCGGTTGTACTGATGCTACACCTGCACTTCTTTATGTTGTGCAGATCCCGCAGCCGGACCCAGTGGACACCGTTAGAGGGAGTATCCTTCAGTCCACCCCGGAGATCTCAAGGTAGACCCGCAGACGTTCGTGGGCCTTGGCGTCTCCTCTATCCCTATTTTTCCTATCCTGTCTTGCTTATCTCCTAGTTTCTGAGACAATTCATGTACTATTTTCTTCAGACTTTGTATTTAGCACTCTTATAGATAGTTCGTGAGTTAGTGACTCCAGGTTTGGGATTGCTGCAACGGATTGTATTTTGTTATAACCACTTAGTCTCGAAATCTGTCTACTTTTGTTATTAAAAATTATGAATTGTTTCTAGTTAATTCTTTTAAATTCCGCATTATTATGTTAGTATTGTGTTACACGTTGGCTTGTTTAGCAGGTTCAACGTTAGACGCAGTCACGGTCTGAAGGTGGGATTTCGGGTTGTGACAGAAGTTAAAAAAAGAAAATTAAACAAAATGAAGAAAGAAGAATTAAATTTTGAAATTTCATGCAGACTTTCTCAAATATTTAAATGTGGTGCTATGAGATCCTGAAGGCCAAAGATTGAGGAATTTACATTATTGTCCATTAATATTTGGTAACTGATGACTTTTTGGAACGGATCAGATGGATCATTAATAAAGAAAACCAAAAGTTCATAACGTACAGCTAGGAGGTGAAGATGCAATGTGATAAGAAATTATTTATAACCACATTAATTGTAGCAAATATATTAGCATTTACTATGTAATAAAAAAGATCATTTGACGTAAGGTAATTTGACTTTTCGGTAAAGGCTAAATTGGTCCTTCTGTTTTTTAAGGTTAATTTAGTAAATTAACTTTCACCCTAAAAAGCTTCCCACTTATAGTATAACTAGTTCATCGTGTATGCCAAATCATGTAATACACTATTTTTTAAAATAATATCAACAATATTAGAATAAAGAGTTGAGTAAAAACTATCCACGAAAGAATAAAGTATAAGTTTATGTGAATCATCAATATGGTTCGTTATTTGTTTGTCGAAGTTAAAGCGATTGTAAACCATATGATGAACAATCAAAATTTAATTAGATATATTTGACTTTTATTACTTGTTGTAATTTTATGACAATCATGTGATTAAGTGTATCTCACCTGATACTTCCTTATATATATATATATATATATTCTTGTTTTACGTTCATTTTCCACTGTCCCAATTATAATTATATTGGGTCAATGTTGTCTTCTTCAATATCTTTGATCTTCTGGATCCTTAGCTTATCTCTTCATCTGCAATTTCTATTGCACCAACTTTTCCAACTTCGTGTAGCTTCTTTGCAATTATGTTGAACATTTTGCACCTCGATAAAAGGGGTTGCTCAGATGGTCAACACCCCTCACCTACAATTCTAAGGTCGTGGATTCGAGTTACCAAAGGAGCAAGAACTCCAACATAGGGAATCAAAGGGAAATCAAAGGGGAGGGAGTAAATAAAAAAAAAAGTATCTTGCACCTCGATCTTCTTAAATTTTATATTAGTTTTGATAAGAAACATAAAATCCTCCTCCTTATTCAACACCAATTTGTAAAATAAAATTTGGATGCTTTACGTACCAAATTTTAATAAGTAACTTGATTTAATTTTATGACATCATCAAATGAAGTGTATATTACCTAATACTTCCTTAATATGATATTCTTATTGTGTTTTTGTGGCGGAGCTACATGCGCCCAAGGGGAGTCAACCGACACCCCTTCGTCAGAAAATTACACTGTTTAGCTCGGTAATATTTTTAAAAATATATGTATATATACTATATAATGACACCTTTGTACTTCTTGATGAGTTTATTTCTTTATATTTTGATTACGCTTAATGAAAATCTTGGCTCCGCCACTGATGTTTTCCTTTTCATCGTTCCTAATGATAATCATATTGGGTCGTCATTGTCTTCTTCAATATATATTTTTGTTCTTGATTGTTATCTCCGTATTTATCTTTTTATCTTCAATTTTGATTGCACCAAATTTTTTAATTTTGTGTGTCTTCTAAAACCGATATAACTATACAAGAAAAAACACAACCTAACGAATTCACTAATTGCCTTTATCATGTGTGTTGTGTCATCAACCAGAAATACCATAAATCTTGGGGAAGTATAAAAGGGGAGAAGCTCCACATATTTGAATTTTTAATTAAATAAATCAACAACAAACATTAATACTTAGAAAGCAACAAAAAAATTCCCAAAAGAATTTACATGTAACTTCTTTATAGCAAAAAGAGAAGGAGCAAACATATAATCCATCACTACTCAAAGGCAAAATCACATGAACGGTCATAATACTTCAACATGAATTATTAATTTGAGAAACTTAATTTAGTGTAGCTTTTAATTCAACATAATGATGAGATTGTAATGATAGTCTTTTAATTTGCTCATAATTAGTTTTAGTTATTAGTAAATATTTGGATTGAGTGTTTGAAGCATTGGAGTACTGCTACTTCACTTCTATTCGCCCTCTAAATATATCAAATACATAAAAATTATGTAATGGAATTTTTTTTTCTTAAGAGACAAATTAATTTTCAAAATCAGAATTTAACAGATATTATTGTGAATCTATCTTGAGGATGGGATCCTCCTACTTGATTTTCACCTAATAGTATAAACCTTCTAAAATGGTACGATTAACATTATAATATATGTGAGATGAGTTGCACGAAAATTTAAGGGATAAAAATATAGCTCCAACTTGATTGCTGAAGGTAAGAGGATTATATCATTTGAACAACTTAAATAGGATTGTCATATAAAATGTTCAACGTGACAGTTTTCTTATTTTTCTACATTTCAACAATATGTAGATTACATTTGAATATGAGCAACATCGGCTATGGTTGCAAATATTTCACATCTAGAAGTTTCTCCCTTATCTTTAAGAAATTGTAGCCTTATTACTTTTATAGATGCATACATATCAAGAAGTTGTTGGTCGAATGAAAGTAGCAACTTGTATAAGTCGTAAAAAAATTCGATCAACATAGGTCTTCTTTAGAATGGCTAGTATATCGTAATCAATTTCATGTTGTAAAGCTGCAAAAAAGAAAGTAGTTATTTGTGATAAAGATATTTAATAGTTATTGACATCAAAAAGTTTTATTGATATCATTGTTGTACGTACAAGGACCCTTTGTCTGATACAAGATCATAACTACTTTCATTTGTAAATTTGACAAAAAAATATTAGTAAATGACAAAAATTGGGTTAAATTGACCACACTTTTTAAATGAGATTACAAAGTCACTAATCCAAATAAATCATTAACTATTTTGTTCATGAATTTTTGGAAAGGAAAAAGACAAGAAAAATAGTGTTTCTAAACTTTCAAGTAAAATATGCAACCGAAAAAGGAACTAAAACAAAGAGAAGTCATTTTAAAAATGAAAGAAATAAAAGGAAGCGAAAACGTTAATTAGCTAATACATTATTCTTCTAATCTCCGTATGTTCATGTCATCCAGATTAATAATTTAGCAAAAGACCTACTTCTGGAAAGTGGAATCGTGAAGGGCACATTTTTCAAGGATATGCCACAAAGAATTTTTAAGGGAAAAAGGAATTTTTGATATAGCAAGAGAAATAGAATAATGTGCCTTAGTGATCAGATAGTCTGTTATCACTTTTATAGAGCAAAGAATGCAAACAGACTCTGTAAAATTGTAACTACCGTAGAAGAAGAAACAAATATGAAATGGAACGCTTGGAGTAATAATTAAGAAAATTTTCCATCGTTAGCCACTTTAATATAATAATAAAGAGTAGATTTTAAAGGATATTATCGTAATTCAACTTTGTAGGTAGGAGCTTCCTACATTTAGTATAACTAGTCTCTACGTTCGTGCGATGCACGAATATCTTATGTCAAATATTATGAAACGCATACAAAAAAATAATAAACTTTCAATTGCATAATATTCTAATATTAATTGCAACGAAATATATACATAATTTAATATGTACAAAGTTTAATAATTTGTTTCCTTAGAACAAAAAAGATATAATATTAAATCCAAATGGACCGATTAATAATGGTTTGGCATAATGAAAGGGCCAAAAAAAATTAAATATTATGGAATTAAACAGTTATACAATTAAAGTTGTAAAATCACTTAAAGAATACAACAATACTTAAGATTATTTTTCTGATTCAATATTTTCTTTGATTTAATTAAGCATTAATGATTCAGTTACGTGAAAATCATATTAACTCAAGATATATTAGCAACAAAGAAACGAAAAAATAGAAAAGGGTATTTAGTCATTCATACTTTCTGTTTGGCATTTTTTGTTGCACGTTGTCCTATTTCAATTGTTACAAAAGTCATATTTAATCAAATATAAATTCTCAACTATACAAAATATTTAAAAGAAAATTATATTGTCAACGTTAGAAAATAATTTAATTCCAATCCCGATCAATCCAATCTTTAGTTAAAAAGAACGTGAATTTTACATTCCATAAGTTCGTAACAAAATAAATAAAAGGTATCGAAGAACTTTCCAAATATCCTATCGTGAAAGGAAAAAATGCCTATTCAAGAAGGAATCGTGATATTTTATTCGAATGAAAAATATTAGTATTTGTAAAAAAATTCCTAATAAGTAAATAAAAATAAATCACTTTCCAAGAATGAATAAAATTTATATGAAATTCCTTACACAATAAAAAGGTAAAAAAGAGTTCTTAAAATTCCTAATGTGAATAAGATAGAAAGAAAGCTCTCAAAGTAGGAATCTAATATTCTCCCACAAACATCACGTATATGTTGTAATTAGGAAGAACAATTTTTTTTAAAAAGGAAATTTATAGACGTGCTTTTCTGATCCAAGTAGGATGGTCTTTGTAGGGCCGTGTATGTATTGTTTAGATTGGAAAAGAATTCCATCATTTGATAATACAATTAGATCCTTAAATTATACAAATACTTAAGGGGGGAAAAGTCGATCAATATTGTAGGGATATTTTAGTCGTTCAATATTTAGCACAAATTATTTGTTCTTTTATAATAATATAGATATATATATAAATATAACAAGAGTGATGTTGAAAGAAGCTACTGATTCTTGAGGTTTAATTAAAAAATCAAGCAACGTTAGCTGGCAACATATATGAATATCTTAATAAAGTTTAAAGGTAATGACAATAGTGTGGAATTATTACCAATTTTGTGATGCGAAAACCAAAAAACCTGTAAAGAAAACTGTAGCAGAAAAAATACAAGGATGATAGGACAAAGACACCTTATTGTGTACTTATAAAGAGTGCTGGGAAGAATGTGGAAAGGCACGTAGAAGGAGTTATTATGGAAGATGAAAGAACAAAATTTAATTACTGCAAATAATAATTGAAGGAATGGTTTGAGTGACTTTATTAGGGAAAAGAAACGGAAGAAATCAAGAAAATAAAAGTTGCAACTTTTCCTATCTTTACGTATTACATATTTCCAATTTAATAGAAGTTCATGTACCTCCATTTAACGGTTTAACCTTTCACATATACAATTATTTTAGTTTACTTTAATTCAAAATTTGCAGAGAAGCTATTCGTTCTTTCCACTGCTACAGAATCAACGGAGTTCTTTCCCTTCATTCTCATTTTAGTTAATTTCTTTTCTTTCTTTTTTTTTCATTTCTGCTTTGCTACAGAAATTCAAAAGCAGCCTCTTAAATTGGTTAATTACACCTTTTTGTCTACCGTAACTATTTCTGGAAAAAAAAAATGCATACACATATCTTAAATGAGTAGTTACCCAACCTCTTTTCTACGGACTTTTATGCTAGAAACATTTTTCATCCTTATTAATTAGGTCATAATATTACTATTTCATATTTATTATATTAAATTTTTAATATTTTATTATATTTTACTTAAAAATAATTTACAATAGGGACAAAATAGTAATCCAACTTTGCATGAAGGAGCTTCCCACTTTTAGTATAAATATGATATGATTGTGTGTTACAAAATGACAAGGATTCACTTTTTATAAGAAGTGGACTCTCAACATAGTACATAAGCATTAATTGCTAAGATTCACAATTGATACTGCTATTTAATGCTCAAGTACGATATTGTACTTTGTCACAGAACTGTCTGCCTTGCCTCGATCTCTGTGCTGGCTTCTTGCGTCGATCCCCAACTTGTACTGCCTCGAGGTCGGATTGTGGGAACGCCTGACGCCGGGCTTCGGACCACATCCCGAAAATTACGCGAATATGCCACCTCATGCTGTGCCAGTCGTAGAAATCGGCCTTCAGGGTTTCGACCGTATACAGATTTGCATCCATTAGAGCTTCCATGACTCATTTCCACATGAAAACTTGCTGCTGCTTGCTAAAATGCTTGCCCATAATTTGTTTGTTTGAACTAAGGGACTAACCTATGAACTACTTATATATATATATATATATATATATATATATATATATATATATATATATGGA